>JAPYZR010002208.1:0-18792 GCA_030522945.1 Trichopria nigra
AATAATAATAATAATAATAATAATACCATGCACATTGAAATATGTCGTATTTAAATTAAACTCAAAATATTTATGTTGAAAACATTTATTTGATATTTATTAATGATAAAATTGTATATGCCAAAAAAATAGAAAATTTTGCTTATTTTGGTAAACCTTTCTAGAAGTGAGTCAGTAATTGAAATAGATTAATACTTACAAATGATAATGCATAGAATCTTATATATGGATAATAATTTGCACGAATGGTTTTCGTACTAATGGGGTCCTAAAGCTCATTTACCTATAAGAAGACTATATAGACTCTACACAAAATGATTCTATAGACCTAATCCTAATACTGAAAAAACTTTCTGAATAATTTTCATCGTTCCTATGTGATGTACAATACAATAAACTCATACAGAATTACTGTTGAGATACATATCTACATTCGAGTGAGAACACGCGCTGCCCTGAATTATTTATAACTTCAGAAACAAACCTAAATATATTTATACCTTACTTTAGAGGCAGATACGTGTGCATGATTTAAAAACGCAAGCTTTGTGCATTATTATTGTTTTCATTTTGTGTTTTTCTACAATGTCATTCTATCCATTCATAAGTGCAACTATATTTAGCGGCAGTAATTTTAGCTCTCTTGTGACATGCAACACCTCAAAACTCGTTAAAGAAAGTGATGTATATACATATATATATGCATTTAAAAATCTTTACTCTCCGACGCGCGAATATTACAAATATTATGTTACGAATTACATTGTCCCCTATATAGTAAACTTAATTTTTTTTTATTTATGTATTTTTTTTTCTTTTTTCTTCTTTTTGTTATAAATGAAACAATCCTTTAAAATATTAAAATATATATAATCCGTCATAAAAGACCATCGTACGAAAATTATAAAATGCCATGAAAAAAATTCACACATTTCAAACGGTTATTATGGACGATCCAAACGATTATCCGTAATTCACCGTGTCGATAAATGACTTACAATTCTTAACATAATATAGCAGAGCTTGCTAATGAATTAAAATCCCGTTTTTGTGAATATTTGCCTAATTTTTTAGCAACTAAAAATGTTTGTCACAATTTTGTTCAATCTTTCGAAATTACTTCTGATATATATTTTATAATCTTGCAGAATCTTTTATGCGTTTTTTAAGTGTAATTTTCAAGAATACATTTTTATTTTTTATTTTTTTTTTATTTTCTTAATGCACAAATGTTAATATATACCTGCCGGAAGCAGACTTTGGATAAGTGACTTTGGCTCGCGAAATTCGTAGAATACACAAGAGACGTCAAGTTTTGAGGACTACGCATTATTTTTTACTAAATTGAAGGAATTTGCAAGACTGGTGAATTGATGAGAAAAGGGGCCGTCGCAGGTTCGAGTTGGCTTACAGCAGATCGATTCGAACAAGCCTGGAAATAGACCTCGGCGCATGGTCGATTGGTGGCCCATCTGTAAATTCCATTTCGCGAGTAAACACCGCGTCTTCATCGCCGGAAGCACTTTCGCGTAATATTTTCACAGTTTTCGCGACTTGGAGCCAAACGGAAGTGCGATGTACATTTTCCAACCGCCTCTTATTTTCTTCATTTCTTCATAAATTCATTTTAAAATAGCCCATGAGAACATATGCCCACGAAATGATTTATGTATCACGTACTACGGATATACTAGTTCGATATCTCGCAACGAGACGTAGGTTTAAAAGTTTCGAGACACTGCGATGGTCGCCTATTAGCGTTTTCTGCATTATTAACTTATAATTACCACATAATAATGTTCGCCTTCATTTATATTTATGTATTAAATATCATCGTACTTGACTGTATATAGATACTGTTTCCAACAATGATAGCCTCACACCATATAGCTTCACAAATTCATTTAAGCGTTTCAAAGCTTCGGCGTCTTCAGTGATTCTAATAATACTTCAATAACTTTACTTTGACTGCGACGTTCATCATGAGGATGAAATCAGTCCAAAATGTATCAATTATCAGTCGAATTTCTACCATAAGCAACTACATTCTGTAGAATTGGCTTCGTATAAAAGCTTTCTGCGATCACTATAATTTATTGGCTTTTTATTTAATAAATAAATACATCGATATAATGCGAATCATCGTATAATTTCCAAAAGTATACAGTTATACCAAAAATAATTTCTCACTGCATCCGTGTTTTGATATTTGCATCAATTGATGAAATTCTAAAAATAAAACTCGACCGGAAATGACGTCAATGTAAACAAAACTCATTCATTGAAAATCACGACAAAAATATTTTAAAACGTTAGAAAACTGAAAATAAAATCGAATATATTACGTTTTTGAAAAGTACAAAAATTGTATCTCAATTTGCTTCTATTAAATATTCAGAAAAATCGATTATTAAAGATTGAGGGAGAATAATTTTTTGTAAAACGTTTGCTCTATTTTATTATTATTTAATATGTGGAAGATAACGTATGACTGTATTTATTTTTTATATAATTCAACGCAAAATTTTATTATTTATTTTATTGTTTATTCTTATGCATTAATATTTGTCAAGGTGTTTTTAAACGTAGAGCGACTTTTACCTTAAAAATGGATTATAAACTTAATTTTTTTATGTGTACATGCAATTTATTCTTATATTGTTTTCATTCTAGGCCTTATTGTACCTGATACAACTGTTGGATCCAATTGTTAAAGGAGACTACGTGATCGCTTACTTTCACACCCTGACTGTCAGCGGTAATTATCCCAGTTTACATTGGCTGAAGGAAATCTACAACGTACTTCCATACAAGTAAGTGTTCACCTTCATTTTTGACGATTGTCATAAACGAATGATGATTTTTAGTTACAATAAAAAACAACCGTGTTATGTTATGTATACTTGTGCAAGTATATTCTCTAGCTAACACTTTATAGATAAGTAATATAAAATGCGTTCAGAATTACAGAGCGATAACGCTGCATTTCGATGGAAACAATGTTTCTTTTTTCTGATAACATAAAATACATTGTCACCCTTTCCTTTACGATTCCCGAAAATATCTAATCTATAACTTTAAGATGGATCGTACGTGAAGAGAACGCAGTTTTTGGGTGTAGTCTCCGCAAATAATAGTTTATTGCATTTGTTAGTAACTGTTTTAAAATTTGATAATCGTAATTAATCTCAGTTATGAATTAGATATTAAAAATGAGTGAATTGAAAAACAATAACTATTTTTGAATAAGTCGAAATTTATTATTTCAGGCACTTTATGATGGTATGAACTATTTATAAATAAAAAAAGTTTCCGTGAAAAGAAGAAAGTATTATAATTACTTATATACTGTATCTTTAGACATAATATATTGAATTTAATATTATTTAATAATTATAAATATGACATGCAATTATAAATAAGAAATGGCAACTTCCATGATACAATGTGACGTTCGCTTCATATGGTTCCTCTCACTTTTACATTCAACTAATTACATTACATTAACTTAATTAATTTTTATATTACATTAAATTTCACCATTTCTGTTTTACATGAACATTACCATTGTGGTTATAAATTCTATTCTATAATAATTTTACCCCTGCTGCGATTAACGGAACTATCATTACGTTCAATTTGTTCGCCGTTTGAAAAGGGGTCCAATAAATTTATTACGATAACGATCTATTCGACGGGCCTATTAAAACGTATCATTCACTTTAAAATTCTAGTGATGGAGCACGATAAAAAGTATTACGCGACAAAATATTGCACAAAAATTCATTTCATTTTTAAAATGTGGTAGTATTACAAAAATATTACTGAAAACGTGAAAGTTAACATATCTATCATTTCTTGCGCTCAGATGTTACCAATCTTTCAATGATTTGATTTTCGAAATCTGAATAGAAGCCAAGAAAATTTTATCATACTCTACTAAGGAGTTATATTTTACTCTATTTTACACTTATGCTACTCGAGGTGATATGTAAATTTATTTTCTTTGGAGCAAGTGACTATTATGTATAGTCAGCAACATTTGGATTTCCATTTGACTTGTTAGTTTGAACCTAATACAAATACAGTATATTTTAATAAAGTAATTTTTTTTTTTTTTTTTTGTTAAATAAATGAAATATACTTAATAAAACTTACTGCATTTGTTTTCACTTTTGAAGCGTACCTATACATATTACATCTCTATAAATTCATTAAAAAATTACTCTTTTACATTATATTATGCGATTTATTTAACGCGATAATTCTGAATTAGTATATTCTTTCCTCGTCTATACAGTATTTGTCGACCATTGTAGCAGAGTATTCGGACTCGTGAAACATTTTATTCTTGGTATGGTTGTGATATTTTATGTTCATACTATGAAATTAAAAAAAAATAGTAATCTATAACTAGGAATACCGCTCAAAAATATGTTATTATACTGTTTTGACTGAAATTCAGAAAGCACAAAAATATTTTAATTATTAATAAAATCTATATTGATTTAGGTCAGATTACAAATAGCTATGTTATATATATGACCCATCATAAAAAAAATAGATTGGTACTAAGTAAAAATTTATTATCCAACTTAATTAAATATTTAATTTAATATTTATCCATTTTAATATGAATGTATCACATTGAAGATTGTTCGAACACATTCTTTCATATTTCACATGCTTTCATATTACTACCGTTAGTCATATACATTTTATCGTGAGATTTTGTCAGATAATTTTTCGTCTATAACATTTTTCTTATGCGATAATGTTGCATGTAATAAAATTAAATTAATATTAAACGGATGAAAATATAATTTAATTTAATATAGATTACAATAACATTTTTACAAGTTTCTGAATTCTTGCAGGTATAAGAAGAACTTAAAGAATTTTTACATCGTCCACCCTACAATCTGGACCAAGGTACGTATAGCAGAAACAAGCGCAATGTAAAAAACTTATACGTATCAATATAAATCGCAATAAATGCACGAACATTTCAACAATTTTTAAGATTTTGATGCCGGTCAATGCAAGTGGAACCACATTATCCCTATATGTATTATTGTCAAAATTCCTTTATGTTTTCATCTATTTTGTGTCTTGGCCTTCATATCGACCTCTTCCTACGCGTTGCATCGCGTACTGTTGTCAATTCATGTCAGTGTGCCGTAACTTCTTTGCAATTACGTCGGAACGTTGGACGAACGGAAGTAGGAATGAATTAAAAAAATTGGCCGTCTGTCAAGGATGTATTTCTAAATAGATCATTTTTTAAAAGCGAAGTTGAATTGATTTTTAATGATTATTTGTAGAATTTTTATCTGCCCATTCGCTATCCGAACAAAGTACCTTTACCGCTTGGATTCATAGACAAAAAAGGAGTTGATCGATGAATTTCATAAGTTCGAAACAACCAAATAAAGAACCCCGATTATTCTCGATTCCAAAAATTACTGACTTTAGTTGATGCGAATTGTTTCATTTAAGTAACCAAATAGAAAGCTTTTAACACCAATTACGATGATTTTATTTTATTTCTTATTTATCAATGGCAGACAGTGGATTATCGAATTTAATTTATAATCTGCAGTATAATTTAAAAATTAGAAGTAAAGTTAATAAATATGAATTATTTGTTACGCTAAATTGAAATATTTGATTGTATAAATGAAAAATGTAATATTTCTGATTTTCCAGATGGTGACCTGGTGGTTTACAACTTTCATGGCGCCAGCGATCAAGCAGAAAGTTCACAATCTTCCAGGTATTGAGTATCTTTATGAAGTCATGTCGCCGGATCAACTGGAAATACCCGCTTACATTACGGAGTACGACATGACGGTAAGAATTTTAATAAACGTAAAAAATTGTTAAATTTAAACTCTGCTTGTACGACGTTGAAGGGATATATCTCTGTTTAGTTTCAAATTCCATGAGCATAAATACAGTACTAAATGGCTGAAGAAGTATTTCAAATTCTTGATTTTGAAATTTCACTTTTTTGAATAGAAAATTAATTTAATATTAAGGAGAGCCTCTAAAACGGATATTAAATGGCGGAAATGGTATATGAAGGTCTCGCACGAGGATATGATACTGAAGTTTATGTCGTGCAATATTATTTGACATTTTCTTTTTACAGAAATTAAAATTTTTCAAACTCGGCAAAAAAACTCTTCATTTATATTGAATTACATGTACAGAGGTTTTTCAAGTATAAATTTCGTTGTTTGAATTGATGGTGAACGAGTTATTTTTAGACGTGATTTTTATATTATGATTAAATTTTCTTGGGGGGTTTTATTTATTTATTTGAAACAATCAAGTTTCTCTGTATTACTGAATACATAAGATTCTCGGAGGTGGCGAATCAATTTTTTTTTTTTTACATTTGGTTCATTGTAAAAATTTGAAAAGTATAAGGTCGAAAATGAACATGTTATTTAACAAATACATTTTGGAGTAATAATTAATAGAATTATAGAAAATCTCGCAATTTCACATCAAACGCCAGTAAAATATCTACTTCTAAAGTCCCTTGTGAAAATGAAGAACCGTGTTTCTCAGGTTTCTTAGTTTAGGTATATTACCATTACCGTTTTGTTTTTATGATGAATTTACTCTACCTAAATTTATAAAAGCTCTGTACTCTTTCTTTACCAGAAAGAAAGTTTCACCTATTTTCATGTTTTACGGAATATCATGATAGGTACAAGGGAAAAATGGCACGAAACAGATTCCAGTTCATTAACTCACTATTCTAATTAGACGCCTAGTATAGAAAATGAAAATAATTTCTAGACATAATACACACACAGCATTAGGAATTCAGAATATACGATCAGAAATTCATATTCTGTTACGGGTGATTCAATATATTTATAATGATTTCTAAATAGCACTCGACCGCCAATGGATATATATTGAAATGTCGAATAATCAAGAATATTTGATCAGACTTGATCCACTAGTAATTTAGACTCGGATATATCCTTTCTGTCTGTTTACTTGAAATTGTTTTACTACATGTTTTGTGACATAAAGGAATTAACAAATAAACTTTATTTTTCATATTTTTCAGATAAACGGTGTGCGATATTACCAACCCAATCAGTATTCAAACGCTTCATCGTAACTGCGGAGGTGATCCTCGTCTACGATGTGGCTGATCGTTCAACACGGGACAAACATCCCATATATTTCGAGTCTACCGATTTCTAAGATCGGCCTGACGATTTAGTTCGAGACTGAGCGCAATGATCCGATCGTGTTGCAAGAAATGCCGTTTCGCTCCCAAGGAGGAAGTCACGGAAAAGCTAGAAATGGAGGAAGATGATGATAATAATCGACTCGTCAAGCGTTTCGATGATATTAATCAATGCGGGAGCATCGCATCGTCGAAGGGCTAAGTGCCAAAAAGAAACACATATTTCTCAGCCGTAAATAGAGTTGTACAATTAAACGCGCGGTTACCCCCTGAAAACTGCCAACTTGAAAGAGCAAATTGCCTTCGTAGAACGTTGCAGTGTAGTCAATTCACGATAGATTTTGTTGTAAATTACCTTATTCACCGGCATGCTGTGTTGGAAATTGGCTTCTCTTGGCACTTGGCTGCTGTGCACATTCCACCATACGCTTTACGTTAAAAATTGCCGAGTTTATTCAATTGTTAGAGCTTGATAAGTCGAATGTACAATTGCACGCGAGAGACGAGTCGTAGAGTGATATTTGACGGTTAAACTGTGGTGGTATTAAAATAGGGCGCTTTCGTCGATATTGCGAAATAACGCGGAGCGGAACGGGAAGTTCATTTTTCTTTCGTTCATTCAGTTGATTCAGTTCGGTGACCCAACGTCGATTCAATCCCAATTGTGTCAAATCTATTATCTTCTTAGATGATTGCGAGAAATTATACGATACTTTTTAGGGAAACAAGAAAAGCACTGATGTTCACTATACTAATTTCAGTATCTGCATTACCGATATCAGCGCCTAATTCATCATCCGAGTTGCGGGCGGCCGAATTTTCAAAACAATTCGACACTCGAACGGCCATCTAAGATAATCGAGTCTTCTGTTTAATGAGAATAATTTTATATTAATTTTCAAACACGTGAAATCGTTTGATTTTGTACGATTCTTATTCCTGTCATCCATTAGTTTTACGTTTTAACCAATGCAAGTGCGGCGATTGCGCATTACAAATGAATCATGTTTACATATATATATATATAGAATCTCTAAAAAAGTGGCGAGAATTTTCTGCAAATCTCCGAATCGTGTGATGTAATAAACGACGCGTGACGAATAATTTTTTACGTTTCATTTACGCGTGAACTAATAGACTGTTTATCTTGGTTTTTTCTTAGATTCCTCTTCCAACTTAGAGTGTTTTGCATAAAGTATAAAAGTAATCGTGAATATCTACGTGTACTTTGCCAATTGCAAAAAAAAAAAAACATATTCGAGACGTCAATGTGGTATTTCCGTGCCGTTCGGTTAGAAACAAAATTATCAAGAGTCCATGACATTATTTCTCTCTACGTATAGCCAACTTTCTAGAAATAATTCGACTTTTCAAATCAGAGTCGAAACGCATCGTCGGTGATAAATTTCGTCGAATCTTTCGAGTGTTTACAAAAGTCGCGTCAAAAGAGTTCGCATTTACTTGTAATGAGCATATGGAGGATTATTACAGCGCGAGTTTTCCAATCATGCGAGCATCTTAACAAACTAAATAAAAAAAAAAAAAAACAACAAAAAAATGAAAAAAACAACAAAATGATGGAAATTCGTGAACTCGGTAAATCGGTTAGATAGATTTCTCAGTATCGAGAGCTCCGACCCCACAGCTGTTAACGTATATAGTTTTAGGTATAGAAGTGAGCGTACCGTAGTGTAAGAGAGTTACAAAAATATCAATATATTAACGTAAAAATCGCGACAAACGGTTGATCCGCCTTATTTTTTAAAAGATGTCGATATACAGCGAGAAGTTGAGGCTTCTCGACTTTTTCATTATCTTTCGAGAACCTACATCCGCTCGCTTCAGTATTTTCGAGTTTAATCCGCGTGGAAAACGAAACGTAATTGCGATAACGCGAGGTGTGCGACAAAATAGAAACAGGTCGCTGTCATACTATTCGTCTAAATGCCGAAGCTCGCCCCCGTGTAAATATATTAGTGTAATAATGTACGTATAAGAACGGCAAAACTATTGAAATTAATGAAACCTGAGATAGATTCTAGAGATTAGAGAAAGGCTTAATTAAATCTATTACGAAAAAAATGTACGTAAAAAATATACAAAAACAATCTATATATATAGTCTATGAGAATCGTTGCACCGAGCGGAACAAATATATCGAGGAGAGGGTGAGAGTCAGAGTACATATAAATATGATGAAATGGTTTTCGAACTCCGATCTGCTTACCTTTATTTTCTTAATACACAATATCGATTATATTGTTATTATATCGAGAGCATATATTCGAGAAGGTAGACATACATACACGAACGATATTTTACTACAATATGTGAATTTGCTATTCTTAGAGAGTGACAAGTTGATGAGTCGTATTTTCAGTATGTAAATAGCGTGTAAGTAGATTTCAATTTCAATCGGAAGTGGCGAGTGTCCATTGAAGTTTCGTGAAAATCTTTTTGAAACCTGCGTTCTATAGATGAGAAGTGTTCGCTCTTTGTTGATCATTTTTGATGCGTTTGATTGAATGTATGATCTGTCGCTGAACAGCGACCCTATAGGCATTTTTGTAGGTTTGAAAGGTCTAACCGACGTAAGATAAAATATTTTTTCGTTCGATACCTTGGGTCTGAATCCGTTGACATTTGGGTGCCAACATACAAAAATGTGATGAAACACTGATTTTGACGACACGAGAAACAGTTTGCGCAACTATCCTACGATACTCTCCGTTCATACAATTTTTTTCATCTGTTAAGAAGTCGTAAAAACTGATTTAATCGATACATATATAAACTTTATACGACACCTGAATCGGCAGAATTGAATGAACTGAGATGAGTGTACGCATCAAAGACATTCCAATAGAATCGCGTTGATCACTATTTCGTTGATCCCTCACACTATCGAGGGTTTCATTATATTCATCGTCGAATAATTGGCACGTAAGTCGTTAATGCATATCATGTAGATAGTCATTTCAAATGTTCCTCGTATAATAAGCACATTGGTGAGTCATGACGCAAGTGCTGGCACCCTTACAGACTCGACAACTGAAATATTTCAAATACATACATATATATATATACTAGATTCGTTTTTGTAAAACATTATTTTTATCATATAGAAGACACGTCATAATATGTCATTGTTTCGTATATCTCGTTTGTATTGAAGTAAGACTTTTATTGCGCGTCGTTATTTTGCAAGAACTCGTTTCAACTTAGTTCATTTACTGATGAGCTTTAAATCATTTTGTCCCAAATTGCGTTAGCAATGAACTTTCCAATGTGATAAATGTCGTGAACTTCATTTGCGTTTTGTTACTACTTCACGAATAGTGCTTACATATTTTATTCGTCGGCAATACTTAACATCGGTTCACCTGTTTAAGTCGTCAGGTTTCAGCCGAGAGATTCGTTGATACGAAATAGCCATGTTTTAAACGCTTGAGACGTAGAAAAGTACAACGTATGCGATTTTCTTTTTCACGCGATTTATTAACTGTTTTGTGGTTAAAAGTTTTATCCGAGAATTTCAATGTTTTCGCTAATTCGAAACAATGTAGATTCTCCTACACGCTTAATCGCCGACGACGTAGAAGTAGAAATACGGGCCTTTTACTTAGTATCAACTTCGGCAATCGGTCTTCAATTGGTTAATTACATGAAACTAAGTGTATTAATAAAGAGTTCATAATATTATCTATAAAATATCTTGTTTCAAGTACTTTTACTGAGAGATGGTAAATTCGCGGACCGATTGACGGAGTTGTTCGGAGGCCACTCTTTATTAAAATAAGAAAAGCAATAATCTTAAGAGCTTCGCCACATTATTATTATATTATGATGATGATGAGAATATTATTATTATTATTATTATTATTATCCATCGAGGTCACTCAACATTGTTAACAGTTGTTAATGATCGATCATGCGATAAAAAAAGCTGACCAATTCATTCGTTTTACATTGGCGTTATTGAATAAAAATATATGTCGCTCGTCACTGGTTGTCAGTGAAGTTAAGATCTAACGTTGTGTAATTATTACTATTTAATAAATGCAAATTAATTATTATTATTATTATTATTATTATTGCGTTTGTATTTATTTCGTTGCATTTATGACTTACTGCACGTTTTGATTTAATCTTACAAATTCTAAAGTATTAGAAAATTTCTAAATGACGTTGGACGTAGTAAGTTAAAGCGTTAGTTAAATACATGAGGTAATTAGTTAAATATTAAAAGATCAAAAATATAAGATATATCTTTTTTTTATTTGAAAAATGATAGGTCAATAATGAATTGCATGAAACTCAAAACGTGGACGGAACTATAATTCGGTTGAAAAGAATATCATCTTACACTGTCCTCTATAGGATAATTAAAGAAATCGATGATTTCCAAGTCTCTTAACTGACTTCCGAAATATAATTTTCGCAAAAGAACCTAAGAAAGATTATATGAAATTGTTTGTGTTGTATTTCTATTTGATTTGATCCCAACAATTTATACCATGCATAAAGCAGCATCTATCTGTTCTTCATCGCCGATATGATATTACATTACACTCAAAAGTAAATTCACAGAAACCAAAATGTGCTGTAAGAATGTGAAAAGAAAAGTTTTATTCACTTAAACAAAAATTATACAAAATACTGTAATAGATGTATTTGTACGATTTCGGGCTACAAGACTAATATATATATATAAGAATATTGAGATTTCGTTCTAAAATTATCCATACATGAGCGACTTTTGAAAGTCCGAACTGTCCAGTTAACAAAGTCGATAAAATCAACTCTATCTTCCTAATCGACCATATAGGCAAATTGTATGAGAATTGATAATATTATTTATTTCTCTAATATACTCAACTTGGTTATTAAAAAGTTATACAATCTCAAATAATCGATAATCCAGAATACATCTAAAAATGCTGAAAAATGTTTTATTTTTTGTAAGAACGAAATAACATCGATATTTCCCTTTTAATTGATTTCGAACAATCTGAACACATCGATCAACCAGCGAAAGAGCAAATACCTTGTAATTTATTATTATTACTAAGGAGTAAGAAGCCGTAATTTAAGACCTTTAAGTCGATATAACAACTGTACCACTGTTGAAGGATACAATCAAGGTAAAGGCAAAACCAGTTTTTATGTCCATTGAGTACCTCACGTGGCCAAACTTTGTTTTCCGGTCGAATTGAACATTTTTTTGACTCTTTCGATTTACGTTTACATGGTTTTCTCTCGGACTTTTATTTGTTTTTAAACGTGCACTTAAACAAGTAATTGAAGTACAAATTGTACTGCAATGTACATCTGTTTTTAGACTTTTCTTTAATCGCAGAAGCAATAATATTCGCTATAGAATTGTATCACAATATGTTTCAATTATATAACATATTAAAATAATACATAGGTATACGTTTTTATTTAAAGCAAGTGGACGTCATTATTTTAAAATAATTTTTACAATAAGAGCGTTTTGAGTCTAACTGAAAAAAGTCGATTTAATTTCAAACAAATAACTACCTGGTGTTCAAAATATACGTGCGAATTAATGCACATGATTGCGAACGAAGCTGAAGATGATTGATTCTACAATATAAATGATGGCAGATAATTTTTGTAGATTACATCTACGATGAGATTTGCAGTATGCATTAAAACTTTAAGTAAGTGTACTATCTACATCTGAGATGTATGTCAAAAATGATTTATTTTTAACTTGTCGTGATTTAGATTCTTGCAGATATTAAACGGTTGAATATTATTGTCATTGTCAACGATACGTGAGTAACCTGCAATCAAAGAAGAAGGTAACATTATTCCTATACTAAGAAAATGGTAATCAATTGTATATTGCAAAAATGTACCCTTCATGAAATTGCCCGTCTTCTTTTTGAAATATTGATATATTTCGTACCGAAATAATTACTTAGTCTTGAAAAAAGTGAAGTTAAATGGCATATAATGGAAAGTAAATGTTTGTTATAAACTTAATGATTAAAATGATGGTTGTGCAATGCGATATTTTGTGGACATTTGTGACATGTCGGGAAAAAATAAAACTGATCAAAAATTCAATATTTAATTCTTAAAAAGTGAAGGATCCAATATATCCTAATATTATATATCGACTAAAAATGGGACTTGAACTAAATTATTTACCTCTATCATGAACATATAATTTTAGTCATTTTATATATATGCTTGTAGCAAACGCAATACTGAAAAAAATTAAATTTTGAAAACTACACGGGCCAATTCATGAAAAATTATTCCAAATAACCGTAACACACTATGTTTCTTACCATATTTTTCATAATTTTTAAAATATGTATATCAATCGATATCTTAAATTTTAAGTACAATGCAACTTCTGGAAAAAAGGTGAAGGGTATTTTTCACGACAACGACAATATTAGATTTTCATAAGGTCAAAATGAAAATCTGAGTCTAACCTTTTACAGAACGACAAAAAAAAAGGAAAACAGAAACGCTACTGCTATTTTGTATACATTTTTTTACGTTTAATAATAATTTCCATTTTCGTATAATTTACTAATTCTACAATTATAGCTGCGAAAAGTTGTATTAATGGAAAAATACTATGTAATTGTAGCATTCAAAATTCTGTAGCAACCTGATATTCAATTAACAACTGAATCTGGATTTCAATGATTAACACATTCATTCTTAACTCCTGAGATCACTGGTTACTTGTTTCGCCTCGTGTGAAGTAAAACTTTCAAGTGGAATGTACAATTATAAGTTATAGGATAATCAAGCAATAATGGAACAATGACTATTAAAATTGATTTTCCTAAAGTTAAGTTGAAATATATATACACCGTGAAAAATGTGTAATTTACTATGCATTATTCAAATTATATTATCAAACGTTGTTAACATAATGTGTATAATCTTATAGAGACCAGATATGAATTTCACATACTTTATTGTGGATTATTGATAGTAAATATGTCTTATCTTACATTATAAGATCGTACTTGTTCACGAATTGAATTACGCCAATACGGCGACAATGTGAATGACCAAGTATATTTTTCAGTAAAAGATGTCGATTGACATAAATTATACCATCGGCATACTAAATGTTATATTAAAACGTATGTTCATTTTTAACATTTCTGCACGGAATTTTTATGAAATATTCCGTCTTAAATTCAATTATAAGAAAAATGTCAACAAACGTTGCACTTTACAACGTATATAGATGTTATGGACATCACTCGTCTTATCTTTAACATTTGTTAAAGCAGATTGCCGTTTACATATATTATTATTATGTTAGCACAGATCATCCCCTTGCACTGAAACACATGCGTTTAATGTCCTTTACTTTTATATCAATATTTACTTTGCCGTTTAATATATCCCAAGTAGCACAAATGTCTTAGAAATTTTGAGATATTCTGGAGACATTCAGTGTTACATGGGATAAGACCTTACAACTTTATTCTTTGGATACAGACAATTCGCCCCCACACACTTGTACACATACAACGTTACTAAACAAACAATTATGTTTTATTTAAGGAAAAAAAAATATATTGCGATATGGATTAGATTGAATTCTAGCATATTAGAAATATAATATTGAGCGATTATTTATGTATTAATATTTTTATTATTTTTTATTTTAGTATTTTTTTTTTTTTTTTTTTGACGTGTTGTATTGAAATAAACTTTTATTTTTAAAGTTTTTAAATAATAATTTTTATCTCAATCATTTATAAAAGTCAATAAAAAAAGTGTTCACTATTATAAACAAATGTTTGCATTTTCTTCAAAATTTAAATGGTAAACCATTAATTTTTAAGTCACATTTACATAAGCGAATAATTCGGCAGTTTTTACAACACAATCATGAAATAATAATTTTATGTTTTGCATGGAAATAACCTGGATGTGAAGGCATCAACTAAGAAAATATTATTACAAAATCTAAAAAAAAAAACCTGAGATGAGTTTTCTTAATACCGTGAATTATATTAGATTCGTCCTGTTTAAAGAAAAGTGCAATCCTGATGGTACATTCATAAAAACGAATATAAATCATTGGAGAGTACGTATAATGATCGTTAGGTTGTGATGCAAAAGCAGGTAAAAATGTGACAGCTGTGTCATGGCGTAGGGATTTTAGATAAGCTTGAAATTCTCCGAGTGACTCAAAGTTTAGTCGTTGTCGAACCGTCGGGCTATAAACTCTCGGATACACGCTGGGGAACGCTATATAGTATATACACTGTCACCACACTCTCTACCAGCAGCCGGCTTGTGAAATATAATTGACGCAGCAATTGTTTACTTACAATCCACTAACACTTCAATATTCTCTCATCAGGTATTATATAACTGTACACCAGCCTTTGAAGATGCGACGCGTATAGGTATTTCAAAACGAGTTTGCTTGATGTTATTCTAGTTATTCTTCTGTAAGATAGTAAATATTTTTCATTAATCAATTAATAATAAGTTCACGTGGCACGCAAAACATATATATATATTTGTAAATTTGTGTTATTTTTATCGAATGAGTTATATTGAATGTATTGAATGCTCTTAGTGATTTAGACATTTTAAAAAATTCAAAATTTTATGACATCTACAAGAACGACATATTCTTGACAATCTCAAGATTTTTTTATTGATATAACAATATATCATTTTCAATAAGGAGTAAAAAATACCATGCGCACTATTTAGTATATGTATATATTGATAAAAATGAAAATCTCTTGTCACGTGCAGGGAGAAAAATTCCGATTGACGAGAACTGAAGTATAATACTGGTATGGGGGGGTTGTCATATAGCCGATTCGTATCTTTCCGTACTTTTTCGGTAAGATCCTATACTGTTTCCTCGAGACCCACCGGAAAATACGGTGAAACATGTGATGCGAATGGAATGAACTCATACTATACATATACAATAGATATTTCTCTCCGTTATTATGCATGGTATTTATTATTAATTCTTATTTAAAATAGTATAATGATATATAAAAATATCTCGCGATTATATCAATAATTTGACGGTCTTGTAGATGTCATAAAATTTTATTTATATATAAAATATATAAAATTATATATATATAAACGTAATATTTAAAAATTTACTACTTATTGAAAGAAATGATTAAATTTTCATATGAGTTTTATTTAAGAAACTATTATAATCACTTAAATGAATAATGATATGTTATAAGAACTTTCACTTCTCGATCATCTATTCAGAAAATATATAATATTTTATTTAATGAAAGTATATATAAACAGATTAAATGTTATCAAATCCAATAGATCACACAAAAACTGCTCATACATAAATTACTATTGAATATGTCATAAGATCAGAGTCTTACTTTCATATATACAATATATTCCAAGTAACAATAGGTATAGTTGTCTATGATATACGCGGATACGCCGATCATTAAATTATTTAACATTCATAGCAAATAACACCTAATTTAAATCCGATTATAAATTAATTTGTAAGTCTATTCAGTTTTTTTCTAGGATTAAGATACACACTATACTTTACATCTCATTTCCTTGAACCCCGTTATTTTTTCATGTTGAATACTGAGATAATCTTCCACTGAAATTATTCAGGTACTTTCGGTAACATATCCAAGGTGGAAATTCGGTCGGGAAAAGCTAGATTGCTACAAAATTAAAATAGGCCCTGGATAGCGATTTCTATAGTAAAAACTAAATAAAGTAAATGCCATCTAGTTTTTAGATATAATCTGAGATTTTACGATTAGAAAGCTAGTCAAGTATATGTCTAGTTTGTGTCAATGTAGCCACGAGAGCCTCGAGCCATGCAAAGCATAACCTCATTTGCTATGTGTTGTTGAAATGTATTAATATTATTGTTTTAGGTCGCTTACATGAACCTGTTATCTCTGTCTATTGTATTTTATAATGTAGATGAATTACAAATAATTTGCTCATGTAGTTGAGGATTATGTTACCCAAGTTACTACGTATAATTTCTGTTTTGACACGTGACAGTTAAACTGGAGTAGCACTAGGAATGGCCTGGACCGGTAATCTAAATACAATTACTTTTGGTGTAAAACTAGACTGATACTGGCTAATATTCTTACAGTAATAGCCGAATTTTGTGTCCCACAATATGTCTAGTGCACGATTATTGTCAGGGAAACCTATCCAGGGCCTTTTTCTCAACCAGATTCAATTTATTCCACCTGAGACATTTAATTTGTAGTACTATTTAAAAATTAGTGGATGTTATATTAATTGGTATAACTTTTATAATTTGCTGTGTTGTACACATTAGAATTGATTACTAATGATATTGATTAAATATCCGCTAAACTGCTATGTCAGCATTGATACAATCCGGAAATGTCTAGGTCTAGGTATGAAACTGATATTACGAGAAGAAAATTGATTTCGGCAGTAGTTTTTATACTGCTCATCTACATTGTACAAATTGCAGAATGTTTATTAACTCTGGTAAAAATCTACGATAAAACATGATAGAAAAACTAGTATTCCATGTTGTTTTATTGTCCATATTTTTTTTTTTTTTTTTTGGTATAATTATAGACAAAAACAAAAATATAAGCCTCGATTTTTTATCACGTTTTATTGATTCTTTTTTTCAGGGAAACATTACGAAAAAGTAAAAGCTTACTTCTTATTATTATAAAATTTTATTTTTAAAATATTAATTTCAATTATATTCGTATTTTTCTCGGAGGATGTATGGGGTAAATTAAACAGTAAACAATATTTATATGCAGTTCGAGGCATTAATTGTTGTTACGAGATATTCCATATCATCCCATATTATCAATTCAATGCAAACTCATGTTTATTACTAATTGATTACGAATGTTTATTACTAATGACGCATCAAGTTTTTGAAACGTTTCATCTATTTTATTTTGAGTTTATAAGAAATCTATTTAATTAAGATAAGTATTCTGTGATATGCGAGCAGCGTTTACTTTATGTCTTAGGTTTTTTTTCAATTTCTTATTTTAATAGTTTAATTCAACGCACTTGAAAAAACTTAAATTAATGTAATAGTACGATTGAATGGGAGAGTTATTTTGGTTTCGATAGGGAACGGTCGTGTTGTACATTGTTCTGCCTAAGAAGACAATAATTTTGCTCAGTATTTGCCCAAAATAGTTTAGTTTATTTCTCAGATTCTTTAGTTTTGACTGAATTTTTGGTTCCTGAGCTCGCTGGCAGTTCCAACTACAATTTCTGTAATTATCTGTTTCTTGGAAATCACGAAGTATTGACTCACGATTTGTAGACTAACGGTTGCTGCCATCTATTGAGTATTGATAATGCTTAGTACAGACCACAACCAACAGCTCAGCAAAGAACAGAACCAAGTATCGCTGCTATGCGTAGATTCAAATTCGTTATTATTAATTTACATAATCGTATTAGTTATCTGCATTTAAACAACAAATTTGATGTCCAGTTCTAAGATGACTGATGAACCATTTGAAGTCATATTAAAAAAGCTCAATGCCATA
>JAPYZR010002209.1:0-25552 GCA_030522945.1 Trichopria nigra
TCGTGGATATTTTTGATATATACAATTTTTAACCAATATATTTGCCTAATAATTAATTATTATCTAAGAAAAATGGACATAATTTCTACCAGGGATAGAATGCTAGAGTATATGGTCCATCTATTCTGGACCCATTCTAAAGGATTTAGAAATTCTTTATTGATACACATGTGTCGTTTAATATAATTATTTCTGATTTACGTACCATCAAGATAGTTACATACACGTATATTTTGCCGTTCTCCAATTCAGAATTGCAGAATTCGAATGAAATCCTTCGATTCGTGTACAAGTTTAGTATCACAAAAGTACGATGCCTTTCTGATCTTTGCTTTGTACTGATGCATTGTAGGTCGTATATTGTATCATGAACTTGACGAATTTTACAAATGACCCACCTTCATCGTAAAGCATGCACGCCTATCGCCGTAAGCAAGGCACTGCGCGAGCGCTGAACTGACGCGCGCGCCTGAATTCACGTATACGGCGACGCCGGCGTCGGGACGTCGTTCACTATCGAAGGTATCCATAGTCCGCCGCGTCCGGCCGCAGAGTAAACCGCTACTCGTTCCGGCTGCAACCGACAATCCCGCGAGGTTTCCAAGTGGAGGAACTTGTCCTTTAGAAATAATTTTAAACTTTCAGCTATAACAGTGCTAACTGGATATTTTACGAAACATGTAGTGCTATAAAATTTTTCTATATATATAATATATATGTATACCTATATACATATGTATATGAGGCAATAGAAAAAAAAAAAAAAGCAAAGGCAATAGAAAATAAATTTGATGAATAATCATTAATTTTTTAAAGTCAGAAATAGTGATATAATAATATATTTTTGCCCTTAAGATATATTTCAGTTTTTATAAAGTGTCACTTTTTATTGAAAAGTGGCCAAAATAATTGGTAAATTGACGGGAATATGTCACGTGTATCGCAACATCATGCTGATAAATGAGCCATTGGTTATCGAGAAGGGAATTGTCACGCATTCGGGAGCGTATTCGTAGTACCTGAAGCATCGATGAATCTACGGGAAGAAATGATGTCCTACGGAACTCGCGTGCGACGCAAGATCAAGTCGACGGTCGCTTTTGGACTTACGCTCGTAAATTGAACGAGGAAGATAGAGTGAAGTGCATCGATAAATGGTTCGCGAAACGTACGTCTTCGCAATCGAAAGAAAGTACGTAAATGACCTTTTCGCTATATATACACATATCTTAAATGAAAAGTTGGTACAGAATACCATCAAATAATAATGCTTGACAGTGATTCACTATTATTCATGCAGGCCATCCCTTTCATTATTTGAAAAAAAGTTTTTTTTGCTTTGTTCTTAATTGGACAAATTCTGTTTAACATTTTCCCGGATTACGCAATAAACGGCGCCTTGGCTCAGGGATAAGTTTCCTCGTTAAGAAATCCGTCGAATGAAAATAACTTATACCAAAAGTGTGTATATATATGAACGTTAGCATTGTTGGGCATAACGGCAGTAAGTCGGAGCATTTCACGAAAGCTTCCGGGGAAACTCGCTGCATCTTTGCCTGTCGGTGTTGCAGCGGCAGCTACGGGGGACGTGCTTGGAAGACGGCTAATTAAAAGTTTTATTAAACAAACGAAATAAGCGAACTTTGACGTTTTCGACCACGGGATCCGTATATCGGCTGGTGCAACTGCTGACAGTATAAGGGCGCGCGCATGATACCGAGGCGTCTCACCCATGCGACCGTTAAATCCGCGTCGAAGCACGCGGCCAATTACGACCGGCACGAAACGAGTACGCGCCCCAACTTCGCGATAGAAATTTGCAAGCTCGTAAAAGCTCGGAATCGCGTATAATTACATCGAGGCAGTCCGTTGTCTGACTATCGTCTCGGTAGGAAGTAATTGCCTACTAGGAGACGCTCAGTTGTCGTCGAAGTAAGCTGCTTTTCAAAGTTGGCGCCGTTTGAATCTTATTTCGCAAAATTGCAGTTGTTTTTACCGTTCGACCTGACAGGAGCCATTTGTCGCTGAAAATTGGCGTTTGAAGAAAAGAAAGGCTTGCGAGGAAAAAGTGGTGCATCTGGGCACAATAAAGCTGTTAGACTAAATTGGAGTTTGAATTTGTTTTATTTCAATTATGAACATTATTCCTTTAATACTTTTGTACAGTCTGATGTCATTCTGCAAATTTAACGTCCAAGTTAGTTTTTTTTTTTTCTTGTTTTCTTAAGATTTGATGATACATCACTGACTTATTGTAAATCGTTAAACTTGTCATCAATCTGAGACGAATATCCTTGAAATTTTAACAAATCATATAATCGTTTTTTAGCATTTCACAGCGTAGACGCATTGATGAAATTTGCAAAGTTAATTTCGATTTCAAGTTTTTCGCTGACTTTTAGAACTATGCCCACGTGTTCGTGATAGCTAATTCATTATGTCCTGAAAGTTAAATTAGCGAAAAATAAAGACGTGAAGGAAGAAATAAGATTTCAGCCTATCCTGATAGCCCTTAACATTAGGTCATGTATATGTCCTACTTGAAATGAAATGGGCAGGTTCTGTAATATCTCGCGTCAGTTTTATTGTGGGGAAGTTTTACAAATACGTGAATATTCTATACATGCCCGAGTGTCTTAAAAACGATTGTTTTCTAAATGAAAACAATAAACTCAAGATGATGTGATCGGTGTAAATATATGTCAATCCAGTTTAACATAACATTCCTATATTTGATTATATGTGGATTAAATTATAATGGACGTAAAATTTGAAACTGGATTGTTTATCCTTCTTATACACGATTTTTTCGGGATATATGCTGTAAAATTGTATGCGAATGTTTATAAGAAATAAAATTGGACTGGAGAGCTAAACATTTAATTATCTTCAAACAGTCAATATATTTGAGATCATTGCTGTAACCTGAATTATTATATAGTGTTTTAAATTGAAATTTAAAATACTATATAAAATTACTCTCGGTTAAATTTATAAGACGAATAAGAACCTTTTATGTTGTACAAAGCTTGTACTTATACAAATTATATACGTGACCAACATTATTTACAAAAAAATATTTCGTAAAATCTCGTTTACATTATCACTCATTCGATACACCCACGCGTATTTTAGCGACGGGTGATAGTAAGTGAAGCAAGTTTGTGAATTTAATGACAAATTTAACAAATGAAACGATGAGTCCAAATCGAAGTGTTTACTTCTATAGGTTCATACATTACATTATGTCAAAAATCTGAGCCAAGCCTAATGGCAACAGCTTTCAATCGAAATACTTGTGGCTTGTAATAATGTGCTATAATTTAGGTCACTTTATATCAGTTTTACGGCAATCCTGATATAATTACGAATTCGGATGTGTCTTTGGGGGGTCTTCTTTAAATTTAGCGGCATAAAATCTGTAGATAAATTGTTGAGCAGTTTAGTATGAGTCGTGCATTTAACATTTACGTCAAGGTTTTGGTTGCACAATCAAGTAACAACATAGTTTAAACGATTTAAAGTTTAAAGTATGTACTCATAAATTCTAGGTATTTTTTGGAGGTTATTTTAAAATTCCTTATTGGTATACGCGCCTTTTTTTCTTACATGCTGTTTTTTATGATATTACCGTTTTCTCATTATATCTCCATATATAATTCATGACGATTCATATAATATATTTATATATAACGTGCACCCCTATCGTAAACAGCGCAGTTGGTGAAAAAACTAAGACCATTAGTTTTCATTAATTTTATTTGTATTCGACTTTTCCGTGCTGCAACTATTTGACGTTTTCCAGAATTGCATTTCTATTACAATTTGATATTTTGTAAATTATGGTTTTCTAAAACGGTTTTTCTTTAGGTGAAAATTAGTATTCTTAAAAGTATGTTGTACTACTGAAAATAGTAATTTCTTTTATAAGAAGTGTCTGTCCTCTATTTTTGTAATCTTGGATTCTGAAACGGTCAATCACAACAATTAATAAATTATTAGAAGTAATTCCAGAAACATCATTGTTAATATTTAAGAAGTTAAGAAAATTCTTGGAGCTTAGTTGAAAATGTGTTTTTGCTTCCCTTCGATTTTTGAAGTAAATTAATGTCTCACGTGAAAATCAAAAAAAAATCGAGGAAAGAACATCATACTCTACTAACGTTTGTTTAATAAAGTTAAGTTAACATTTACGTTAGGCTGCGTAGGTATAACATGTACAACGACTAATATTTCAAATTCTTCAATTTCAAATCTCACCCATTCGATCGCTTCCGTAAATAATACAATAACAAATGATAGTGCTTGTATTAGAGTAATATTACGTGTCATTCACATTCTTAAAACTATGAGTATTCCTGTGGATGAATCTTATTTCTTTCGGCTCAACTGTCTTTTCGTCTTGATTAGGCACGTTTTGTTGAAAATGTAGTTTTTTATGATACACTCTCCAAGGATTCACATTTGCTAATCACTTCTTTTTCCTTTATTGGATATTTAGCGTTTTTCTTTCAAAATAGATCAGAACATGTAGTTAGATTAAAGAACATAATATCCTCTTTTGGGTTTAGAG
Source organism: Trichopria nigra (assembly GCA_030522945.1). Classification (NCBI taxonomy): domain Eukaryota; kingdom Metazoa; phylum Arthropoda; class Insecta; order Hymenoptera; family Diapriidae; genus Trichopria; species Trichopria nigra. The sequence goes on from JAPYZR010002209.1 coordinate 4,574, forward strand.
GTTTCATACTCTCTGTTTTCTTCCTCCCGATCATCCGATTTCATCACATTGCTCTCTAATGAATCTTTGACCTTTACCGGATCTAAGCATCTTTTATGTTCGTGCACACGAGAGGTATCACTTGTGAACGAGCTACCTCTTTTAATTTTATCGATGAATTCTATTTTATTCATTTTACATCAGATTTTTAATAAACGCAGTTTTTTCCTCCTTCTCATTTAGCGATAAATCGTTAGCAATATCTAAGTCGTGCTTCTTTGTTTTATTTATTACAAAAAAAAAAATCCTTTACGATCGAGAAGACTGCAATCATAAAATAACAGACGAAGAAAAAAACCTTTTCCATTTCCTGCTTTCTTCCCAATCGAAAAACAGATATATATAGATTCGAATTATTACATTAAGTGAAATTATAAATAATTGAATTATTGTATTAAATTTATCCTGTCTGCCTATCCTATTACCCATTTAAACATAATCGCATCTGCTGTTATTGTTTTGAATCCACTTTTTTAATCAATTTGTTGGCTTTTAATTAATACGAGATCACCATTCATAAAACATTTAAAAAATTTAAAGAATAATGTAAATCATGTATTCAACGGCCTGAAACAATGAATAAACCACATGCATATAATTAACAAAGGCTGTAGTGTACTGTGTAGGTCGGTGTATTCTGTGTATTCGAGTGCTCAAACAAGACCTTATATTTTTCATTAGCATATGGCTACTACATTGACATTGAACCTTGATAATAATAAGGTTCATATTTCCTCGTGAATGTGCATGCACTTATATAGAAAGGGCCGCTTTAGACTAGGAATTTACATGCTTGTTAAGGATTGCTACATCCCTGGTGAAAATTTTAATGTACGCACGGAAAAAAAAGGTTGGCTGGTTCAACAAATAAGTAGTAAAGGGTTACTAACTAATTGGTAAACCTAACTACTTATTGGTTGGACCAGCCAACTTGGACCAGCCAACCTTTTTTTTCCGTGCGGGGAAATGTACGAGTGCTTCTTAGGAACTTTCATCTAGGCATGTAAAATGATGTCGAATTATATCACTGTAAAAAATATGGTGTCACGCGGAGTCTGATTTCACATCACTACGGAGTGTATATAATAGGTCCACATCCCGCACGTGTGTCAGTAAGCGGTGTACATTTTTTCGGTGCTAAAATTGTGTCATTTATTAATCACACCTAATTTCCATATTATAATTGGTATTAAATAATATTATTTACACTGTAGAGCGCTCACACAATAGGATACATTTTTAAAATAACTTCTGTGTGATAATTAACATCGAATCTGAAGACATCACACACCTATCAATTTCACACTACCGATATTAAATCACATTTTAATGCTACTTTATAGCGATGTTGTATTTTAGTATGCAATGCCAGTTAAGTATATTTAAGTACAACTTGATATTATGCGTCATGAAGCCTTACTTGGCACAAAATACTATGTAATTTTTAATGCGATTAGATGATGAATAGATTGTACAGAATTGTAAGCTATCATCTGGGTTGCTCTCTCTACGTAAACTAATAACTTCCAACCGTGCTCTTATATACCGATGACTACATCATTATTCCTGTTCATTAGTCATTGGATTCGTATATCAAAAAAATTGCTTACCCTTTACTACCCGAATAGCACCGAATCTCATAGTAAGGTGTTAATGTTGCTGTAATGTTGACACCTTATTGGAAGGTTGCTTAACGTTGCAGTATGGTTTGGTGCTATTAGGTAATTTCAAACAAATTTTCTAATTCATAATTTAATGCCGATTTTTACACGAATCATGATTGATAAATTTATTATCAATTCACTATTAGTAGTAAATTAATATGTCAATTTTCAAAGTGCACGATACTTTTATCTTATTTACCGGAATTTTCGTTTGCGATACATTAAAAATAACTTCATTTTGAAAATTGGTAAAAGCTGCAAGAATATCATTACATCACATGTTTATGTACATACCGTACGTATACTGTTGAATGGATATGTATGAATAAAGTATAAACTTATGAAAAGTTTATTATAGGTTTATTAGTTAGTGATTCACAGTTACTAAGGTTTAAGATGATTAATTTATTACCAAGGGAATGTACATCTACTGATACATCTACTGTACGATTTCTTATTTATAGACATATAGTTTGAAGGGATTGTAAAAGTTTATTGTATAACTTAGACGACATATGTACATTTTAAAATATACGTTATTATATTTTTATGGCTGATTTTATATTCTGTGACATATGCCGACAAAAAAGATCAAAGAACACAATGAATGAAAAACCAAAATGATACGCTTCAAATGATAAAAACCATCTCATATTAAATTTCGAAACAATTTTGTAATATACATCAATGTCAGTTAGAACATTTAACAATATTCGTATGTTTGAACAAAAGTAATTAGCTTGTTTCATATGAATATTTGAAAACACATGTTAATAGTATTTTTTTTTCATATATATATATTTGCAATAACTCGACGATTAATGAAAATATATTTTGTATGAATGAATATTCAATGGTGAATCTCTTTGGGTTCACAAAAGACCACAATTTTTATGAATTTAAAAATGAGATTGTTATTTCTGCAGTGCATGGACGCACATAAAATGGATCTGTCGTATGGAATTTCAAAAACATTGAAAATATAATTTTTAGAAGAACACGCATAAAGTCCATAGTGTCCATTCGAGGGCCAGTGTATTGTTTTCTTTTGTCATTTACGCCTTCGAGAATACTTTAAATATTACATTTCCTTTTTCAAGTAGAATTCCGTGCGCTTATAATTTTAAAATAATGCAGAGGAAAATCAGATTTTTTTCAGAATTAAATTGATTATTATTTTCTTTTTTATCAAATGTATTTTTCATCCAGAACCAAGAAATAGGTCTTTGATGATGTAATTATGTTTACAATATTCTTTCCACTACATGAACTAGTTTTACGATTATAAAAAAAGTTTTCTTGATAAAATTTGTATTATCGCCTACCATAGAATAGAACTGATTTCAGTTTAAATCAGAAGCAATTTTGATAAAATGAAAAAATCGAAATTAGCGTTAATAATATTTAAAAGAATTTTCAATTGTACAATAAGAAATACAGTGATTATATAGATTCTCAAATTCAGGCTTAAATTTTTTGTGTTAATTTGTAGCCTAGAAAATAAGGAACAAACGATGGCAAAGATTAAGCGAAGAATGAACTTGAAATTTTATTGATTTTTACCGTCTGAGAAAACATAAATCATAATCCTACAATTAACATAGAAAGAAATTAATGTGTTTCACCCTACGTCGTTTACCTTCCAAAGCAAAATACCATATGTCGTAATAGGCAATGGAGATTCGACTCCCCTCGACTCTTTTCACTAAATTTTCATTAAATTTTCGCTATAAATACCCCATATAGTTAACATGTAATACTTATCCGGAGAATAAAAAGCATCAACAATCATTGCATTTTAAAATTGCCTCTTGGCTTGATGATCGTATTAGAAATTGATACGCATCCATCGATTCCTGATGAAATAATTGATAATAAACTATTTTTACTGATATGAATTGTTATAACAAGCTCAGTGGAAAAGTATTGTACATGACGCTAAAATTTATTTTTCAAATAGTATATTCAAATAGTATCTATTAACACTACTATTTTTTAATGTTGTGTTCAATTAATATAGAAACAAATTTTATGCGTGGAAATTATCTAGCATTTCATAAAACAATGAATTTGCCATTCATTTCGAAGTGAACGAGGTCTACTTTTTATAAAAATGATATTATGTTAAATCGAATACACACACATTATGTTTATTTATTTATTTATTTTATTTTTTACTATGGAATATTATGTACTTTTAACATAATACGGCAGTAGCTCCATTTTAAAAAATAAATTCGGATATTATTGTATAATGTCTGATATTATCGCTTAACCGACGTCAGCATAATATTCTTTAATTGCGAAAGTTATTTGTAGCTTATATGTGTGATTTTTCTCATAATTTTTAGAATTAAAAAAGTAGTTAATTCACAAAAAGGAGTAGCAGAAACTACAACGACGCTAAATACATATACACCTTCTTTTGCACATTAAAAATTTTATAGTCACGTAAAATGGATGTAAAATGCGCATCGTTATACGAACTTTTCTCGTATCATCATAAAATTTGCATTATCTGTGGTCCAATGGGTGAGATTAAAGAGTTCCGAAGGGAATGTTTATGAATATCTAAAGTTTTGTTACGTCTGAACTTAAAACGTGTTAAATAAAAATTATTCATTGAAAATATTCTTCGCATGGAGTTCACATATATATAATAAAACAAATAAAAAGCGATGTTATTAATTCTGTACACGTGAACAATTGAACATACATGTATGTTCGAAAACCAGGCATTGTCGAAAAATTTAATAATAGATTCTAGTATTTTAATTTCATTATTGATTGCTTTGTTCAAGAGAGAATAGACTATGTATTTGGAAAAAATATCAAAGCAGTGAAAATCAATTTATTTTTAAAGTCTTTTAGTATAATGCCTAACAATTCCCTAATTTTCGAAGTGGCTTATACTTTTTTCGAAAGACAAATTTTTAACAACGGGATTTAAAAAATTGTTCTAAATTAGTTTTCCATCGGCTATAGAATTATTTTAGCGTATATGAAATAAAACGAAAAATCTTGTCATAACATTATTTTTATAATAATAGTTAACCGGGAAAATTGTAACTAATTAATTTCGGCTGCCAATGCATGATTATGATTATGATATAATTACTGCCACCAATTATTAACTGATTTAGTAGCATTTAACTAGTTTAAAATAGTAAAAATATGCACTGTACGAATATATAAGTGTAAAACATCTTGTCTTCTAATATGTAAAGTGCAGGGAATTTTGTATTAAATGTTTATATGTATATATTAGAGAGAGAGAGAGAGAGAGGTAGAGAATTAGGTAGGGACCAATATCAGATAGGAGTATGAAGGACTGACGGTAGATGATACCTGCGTTACCGATTTCGAATGATGTAACGCATTATTGTTAGAAAGCGCGGATGTCGATTTCGAATTGTGATGGCGAATCGAGTGTTGTGGCGTATAGGCATCTATTTTTGGGAAGGCATTCTTCAATTTAAGTCTCACGATCATCGACCTAGTCCCATAAAAAATCTATCGTGCTCATCTCTAATTTCCAGGAATTATTTCGCTTCGGCACATCAGAGGTCATCCCAATCATCATTGCCGATCATTAATTCGCTGCGAGATGAGTCATAGATAACTGGATCATAACTTGAGTTTGGAACCTCAGCCACCAATAAATAATTGAAGCTCACGAAATTTCACCTACGCCAATTCAACCGATACCATGAAGTCAGAAGTTTAATATCTATTTCGTGTTATTTCCTCTCTCTCTCTCTCACTCTTTCTCTCTCTCGCACGCGCGCGCGAATTAAATTTGTAGATTTATTTTGTAACGTGCGAAAATTGCGGAATCACAATTCTTGAAAGTTAGCATAATGAATCGGAATGTAATTTAAATGCACCAAATTTCCATAATTCTAAAGATTTAATATTTTCAATCCCACTTTCGGAGTTTGCAACTGTTGCCATCAATAGAAAGTTCCTAGTGAATTATTTGGATAATCTGAAATAAAAAATAAATAAAGTAAATATATCTTAATTATAAAATGTACAAGTGAACAACTTTTTGAGCCGTTGTAAATTAATTATAATAAGTAAAATATAAAATCTGATATAATTCTGATAGCCGATTAAAAGTTTTCATCCACGATCCATTCATCTTCTGAAGAAGGATGCAAAATTTGTTAGGCGAATCCAATATTTTAAAAGTTAGTTGAGCTTTCAAAAATATTGGTTTCAGTATTGTACTTTTAATACTACCAACATATATTTATTATAGTTAATGATATATTAAGTTCATGCGAAAAACAAAACCTGTCATCTGAATATATCTTTTACAGCGGTATATCGTAATTGTATTCATATATAAAAAAATGGAAGATATTTCAAATTAGCAGATAGAATTATGCAATGTATATTGCAATTACATACAAAATTATTACTTTTTACAGCTATATTTTGAGATATGTTGGTGATAAATCTTGCAGAATACTGTATGTACATCGGAAATCATAGTTCGACTTTGCTAATAGAATTATTTCTAATATTGAAAATATACTATCTTCCAATATGGTACCAACGGTATAATGAAATTCTCGGACTACAGGAAATACGCAATTTCTCGGGTTACACCAGTCTCCACTTCCTCTCTCTCATCTTCGGCAGATACCCCTGCCTCTCATTTATTTCAACGGAAATACATACGGATTTACCATAATATTTATGTAAATAGCGATTCGTTTATTTATCCGAATCAACATAAAAAATGTCGATATAAATATTCAACCTACTCAACCGGCTTTTAATATTCCCCGCATTTTATTCTGACTTTATATTATTAAGTTGCCGTTTTTATACGAATGAACGAAGTAGTATATAAACGTAAAATACAGAAAATTACACAATATTGAATGCGTTTCTAAATTCAACCTGATTCGCCTATCTATAATTATGTCAAAATTATCATAACTTTTATAAGCATATTAATGGATATTCATTTTCAGTTATTAAAAGTAAGGCGATTGTTTTAACTTTCTTCTTTTCTTTCACCTTAAGTTTTTAATGTATTCGCGATGTTTTTATGCGTTATAACGAGGCAAGAAACGCTATAAAATTTAAGGAAACCGCTTACAAGGTTTAATACTTGTAAGCTTCACCTGCAACCTGAGATGCGATATAATACTAAAGTGTATAGCAAGTATATAAATTTGAGATCAGTCGATTACTGCATATATATATATATATATATATATATATATATATGTAATATACTGGAGTTCAGTTCTGAGGATATATACACATGAGTACCGTAATATATATTTTCAATGGTAACAAATGATATCAAAGCTTTTAAAATAAAATATTCTATTTCTGTGTGTAGGTGAACATGCACCGAATAATATTTCTTTTTAAAATCTCGATTAATCAAACGGGTATTTATTTTTCAGCTTTATCAATCGCATTCCTCCTCTTTCTAATCTAATTATAAACTCGCACATTATAATTACTCGTTCGTCCAAGAATATAATTTAATAACCGGCGTAATTAAGGCACCGAATTTTGTACATGAGCGCAACTCTTCCCAGCTCGTACAGTTGTACATTTGCAACATGTATAATTAAATTTTCATTTACAACGCGAGTAAATAATGTTTGGTTATGGTTAATTAAACTATTGTGACAGGGTCGCATGTTGCTGCAGTGCGTTATAATACTACATATTGATTAATATTTCATATAATATACTCAATCTGCAGTCGTTTGAAACCGAGCTTGCTTTTATAGACTACTCGATAATGTTTAATCAACCGAATATGCTTTGTTGAAATATTCACAACCGATTTACCAGTCAGTTAATAGTATTTCTAGCCGAGACATTTTAGATATTATAGCCGTATATCTCATGCATTAATGAAAGCATTATCTAATGTAGATCTATCTATATTCATTATTAGAGACTCATTACGTGCGATGCGTTTCGTTAGAACAGCTATGTGTTTTTGTCTACATTATTGTTATTTTTCTTTAAATCGAAATAATTGTTGATGAGTCTATTACTATTCAATGAAATTAATAAATAATTCGATTTTGATTAAATGTTAAAAACATGATAGTAAATATTCCTTAATTGTTTATATGTCTTTCTTAGACATTTTTTATATTACGTGCGAGTGTATATATAGTATATATATATACACAATGTACCAACGACACGCCTGATCGCAAGGAAACTTATGACACCGGCAAGTTAACTGTTAAAATCTCTGAGAATTTCGTAAAGCACAATTTAGTAATAAAATCCCTTTTTCTGCATGTACGGATCTATCGATCTCTTTACATATCTAGGCGTGAGAATTTAGATTTTTGAACAAATTTTCGATCCCTTGATCCGTCGAATTTATCATCGGCTCTAGAAAGACCGAAAATACCATATTCAAAACAGTGGTTCAATTTTCATGCCAAGCAATTTAAAACTAAATTTTAAATAAGACTTTCACAATATAATTCTCATAAAATGCTAAGCAACTGTGGTATTCTAGGACGACAAATGAACATTGTTGTAATAAAAAATTGTTGTAATCAAAAAAAACAATCAGTTTACTCTTTTTAAATTTTTTCATTTTGAACTTTATTTACTTCATTGTGTGCTTCTCTTACCTGGTGTACTGGTGAGCCACTGAATTCTGTATAAAACAATTTTTTTACATATATTTGTACAAATACATAGATTGTTGGGTTGGCCAATACTTTAACTAAATAAGAGTAGACTTTTAAAATTATTACTTGAAGTTTACTTTAATTACACAATTTCAGCTATTGTAAAATATTTGCAATATTAGTAATAGGCTTCAATGACAGTCACTATAGAAGAACTTGGTAATATCTTATGTTACGTTTTATTATATATTATATATTATATCGGTAATAAATCACATCGATTTAAATTTGTGCTGTAGGCCGTAGGCCCACGAAAAATTCATAAACGTTACATGTTTGAGCGTGTTATTGTTTACGGAACATTCATATCGTATGAAGACTCATTTCGTACGAGAACTCATTCAAGTTATAGAAGCGATTAATCAAATGATCCTAATTTCTTTAGTTACGAACGAAACTTTGAATAAGACAAGTTTTTGAAATCACAAGAAATTTCATGAAAATTTTTTACTTTGATAATCGAGACGTTAATATTATATTAGACGTGACTCTCCAGAAGCTTCTTAACGATACTTCTTCTGTAAAGGGTAATAAAAGTAATGTCGGCCGTAAAAACTGCTGTAGTGTATTCATCGCGCTGGTCGTCACGGCTGTCCGTCTATTACTTTTCATGGGACTTCGCAAGTGTTTTTTGGGCCACTTTTACGGTTATAACGGGACGTGATTACTATAACGAGCTTGACGTTCCGAAGATCTTTCAACAGCGCGTTAAAAATGCACAGGAGTTATCTACTCAACGGAATAACGACTTTTATAATCCATTATATTCTTTAAGTTTTCAATTTCTCGACCGTCAAAGTTGCGGCGAATCTCCAAAGTTATCGGTACAACAATTTTTCGGTTGAGGGTAACATATTTTAAGAAATGGAAGTTCACGTCAGGGGCATATTTCAGTAGGTTCAGCAATTTTATTTAGTATACATTTCTACTCATCTGATATATTTGTATTACAGAATCTTGAAACATATGTAACCCTCTAAAGTCGATTATGTTTTTTTTTTAAATTTTATGTTATTTATTAATTTACGGACCACACATTGGTTCTTACAAAGATATACAAATAAAACCGCATCATTATGTAAAAAATTAACATTACAAGATCCCAAAATCAATTTTATCACTACAGGTCATATTCAAATCAAAGAAACAAAAGAAAGGAAATTAATAATTAATTATACAAACAAAATAATAGCTTAGTCGATGTGCGATATTTGAATTCAGTGAAAGTGGCGCTGTTTCGGGTGGTGGCATCGAGATCAGTCCAGATTCGTTTCAAACGCCGTATCGGATGATAAAATGTATAATTATATCTGAAGGCGGACTCGAAAATCGGTCTTTGCTGACGAATAGAGTACAGAGTAGATCTAACTGAAAACATTGATGGAAAATCATGGCTTACCGGAAATTTCGTAATACGAAAAACCAAGTGCATCATGATACCGATGTAAAGAGCAAATGGACGGAAAGTTAAATTTAATGGAGATATTGTGGAAGCTATGTTTAATGGGTGACATACGATGCCCGGATTTATAGGCCAGATATCTAAGAGCCCTTCTCTGTATTCCTTCCAGCAAATTTATATTAGTTTGCGTATAAGGTGACCAGATAGGGGATGCATACAATAAGTATGGCAAAACTAAAGTGCGTATAAGGTATGCAACAGCAGTACGGCTTTTAAAATCTTTCGTAGTCCTCGATCTTAATAAATCCGAGCATCTTTGCGGCTTTATTTCTAACATATGACACATGATCAGAAAAGGTGAATCTATCCGTCACCATTACTCCCAAGTCACCAAAGTTTACTGCTTTTCATAAAGGAGAATTGTAAAGCTTATATAAGTATTTAAATTTATCCTCTCGACGACTAAATGATATTACTTTACGTTTGGAGATATCCAGATTAAGACCATTTAGTAACGCCCATTCTTCAACTGAATCCAGATCTCTCTGCAGCTTTGAAGAATCAAGGGGTGATAAAATTTTGGAAAAAAGTTTTATATCATCAGCATACAGTAAAAACTTGGAATATCGGATATCAGCTCCAATATCATTAATAAAAAAATTAAACAAAGTGGTCGAAGATGAGAGCCCTGTGGAACAGCTGAAGGAACCATACAAGTCTCAGATATGGCGAACTTGATAAGTTCTTCCCTCTAACCATTTCATAAATAGGTCCGAAAACCCTAGACGATTAGGGTCTAGAGCTTACTCAAGAGTATAGCGTGATTCATGATGCTGTCGAAAATGTTTTCGAAATTTTGTTCGACAAGTTTCCAATGCTCTTTGTAAATTAATAACTTTATCAAATATAGCATTATAAAGGTATAAGTGCAATTTTAAAGTACGAGTCTCGCTCCTGGGACTCGGCCGCTGTCCGGGACATCACCTTGTACACCGGTCAATTCATAAGATTAAAGCTTCAGTCTTTCAGGTTCTTTAGGGTCTGAAAAATATGGTGAAAAAATGGAGGGACATTTTCTTCCAAAGTGTCCAAATGCGATAATACTTTATCCGCGGTGTGTGGGACTGATCGAAGTAAAATGTATAAAATACAACAACGTAGAAAATTATAAATTAAAATGTTTCCAACGCATCAGTTGATCTACTAATTCAAGTGAATAATAAGGTGATTCTTAATCTGTCCTCCGATGTACACAAATCAGGGTCATCTCGTTGTTACGAAGCGATCCATCTGCGTTACGGTATGAGTGATTGAACTGTCGCTAAATTTCGTAAGCCGGCTGTATTGCAAAACGATTCGATTTGCGACATTGTTTTATGCTTATTTAAAAGTGATTATAAACTTGTTTATTATTTCTTGTTGTTTTCGAAAGTATTATGTGTTCTAAATGATTTTTCCTTTTAATTTCGTTCGTTAAGTTATATTTGCAATCAAATTTAATGCACGTGTATATTTGAATTGAATCCAATTTGAGTGTTTCTAACCATTAAAAAATATGTTCTTTTTCATTTTTAATATAAAAAGTCCTAATGAAGTAGAAATAATTTCGAAGGTATAAAAACATATCTTATTATGTGTTGTAAATATCGTATAATACATATGATTATATTCAGATTAATTACTTCGACCCGCACCGTAATTTTAGGGTTGATTTATACACGATTCGATGGATTTCGATCTACTTTGGTTTACGTTTCTTATAGATGTGATCTTTTTTCTTCATGCAATTAAGATTAAAATCACATTTAATGTTTTCATGAAAAATTAAAAAGGTTTGATTGTTTCGGGAAATTAATATAAAATTTCTTGTTGGCTATTTTGAGATTTGAATTGAAACTGACGTTTAGGAAATGTACATTTGTTCCAATTCGTATTTTCAAGTCCGACAGGGTTAACGACAGGACCCTCTAGGACGTCGAACCGGATGTGAAATCGGATGACGTTTAATGAACGCTGGCAGGTGCGGGTCTTGATTTAGAGGACAGTTTGATTTCCTGGCAGTACAATAACCGCCAATTTGTAAATCGCCTCGTAAATCTCTCGAGTTCCTCTTCTCCTCCATGAGCCCGGGCCTGTGCTATCCGTAGACATCGACGTATTCACGTTTACTTCACACACGTTCGTGTACCATTCGTCCGATTGCATTAAGTAAAAAAATTAAATTATACGTCGCAATCGCGAAGTGATAATCCGGCGGCGTTGAAGGTATAGCAAAAAAGAAAAAAAAAAGAAACTAAATGCCTGAGTGTTTCGTAACTGTTATGAGAGGCGTTGAACGATAGAACGAACGAGAGTTTGGGTCAGTTTTGCAATCTAGAAGTTAGCTAGCTGCCTACTAATTGGCGAACAAGGGTTTATAGTGTTGTTGTCCGCCGGTCGTTCCGAACACCATTTCCTGCGCCACTTTTACAAATATGCTATCAATAAGAAGTTTATATTTAGTAAAGATAAAGTGCGCAATAGGTAAAGAATAATTTTAAATTATATATTTGATGACGTAAATTGTTATGTTTTTATTAAGGAAAAAATATGAATGTTTCATAAAAAAGTGAAGAACAAAATAATGTACATGTATACATTTATGCATTATCTATAATTACTTATTGTCGACAAAGTTTTTATGGCATATAAAATATTCAGTTATAATCTAGTATCGTAGACGGACACCCACACCGGGATATTACTACTTATACGTCCGGGTATACACGTTTATTTCACGCCGACGAGTTTTGTTCACATTATAGTAGGTCCGGTCTATTAGCAACACTATATATATATGTATATATTTGTATATTATATATTATATTTTATACATTATCTGCTGGCGATACATGCGTTATCGTTTTTTTAAATAGCTTTTTTTTCACTTTTCACTCAAGTAGAGCTTTTAACTTTCTATTTCGAGTAGTTGAAAAAAAAAGAGCGGCAACTCGCATTGCGAGGAAAGGATTATGCGGGTATAAAGTATAATGAATAGAGGAAAATGTAACTCAGAGTGGACTAACTACTGTCCAAGACTTGATTATACGTTCTCGTCGGATTCGTGAATTCGTCGAGCAAGCTTTCCAGCAACCATACAAGCACGGTCTTTTTACAATTTTCTCACATGTGACCCGACGGTATTGCCAATGTTAATTATATACATTCTCCTTTGACTGAACGTGAAAAAGGTTGAAAAGACTGTAGCGAGAGCTGCGCGAATGAAAAATTTAGATCTCGGGGATTTTTTCAGATTAAATACGATTGTTATCATGAAATCATAATAAAAATAATAATTCTTGAGGTCATGTAAATTTTCACAAAAATAATTGAGTGATTAACGTAAATGCAATTGCATGTACCTTTATTTTAAAAACATTTTAAGCTTATTTTATTTTTATCGCATTAACAGTTTCTGGTTTATTTTAGTATATTCTGATAAATATATACCCTTTGTTGCAACAGTAAATCTACCGAAACATTTTTGGCGAAATCCCAACATGTGTGTTGTTGTCGTTGTAAAAGTTTGCAGTTATCACACGGATGGATTTTGTAAATGTAAACGCTTTAAAATGCTAAACTATAGTATAAATCATTCTAACATTGAAAGTTATTTAATCCATAATGGCCGATACTGAACGAAATATAATTTAATACCCACTGGCAACTATAGATATAAATTTGGCACTTCAATTTAACGCTTCCACTCAGCAAGTTTATTCAGTGTAATCCGTTCTTGACCATAAATTTAAATGAATTGAAATATCGAGTGATGATTGATATCGAAATGCATTAGATAAATCATTTATTTGCATGCATAATAATTTATTTTTAAAAATGTTTTATTCTTTGTCAAAATCTTAATTCAAAACTACATAAAAATCACGAAAACATTTTAACACCAACCTATATATAATATGAATGTACATTAATACGTATACGTACGTGTTTCAAAGTATTTTATTTACCTGACGAATATTTGGATAATGTCGTACGCTTGTGCAGTTGTGAGAAAATATTGCAATTGCACGATTATATCAAAAATTATTTAGATATTTTGAATGTGAACTCGTTTTAATATAAATTAATTATAATTTCAGACGTGTGAACTCGTTGTAAAGCAGGACCAAGCTTTGAAATGGCCGCACGACACGAGAGAAGCCGATACTTAACCATCAGCGTACTTCAAATTATCATGATAATGTGTCAAGGTAAGAAATATGTAGAATGTTTATATGTCCCAATTCGCAAATTAGATGATTTTAAGATAAGAGAAATTTTTTACATTTTAGAAATTTATGTATTTATTTTTTGTCTGATAATTCATACCTTTTCGTTTATTCAACTGTAAATGCACTTGGCATAAGAATGGTGCGTTAATGGGGTATATTAATATTAATAGCAACTTGGCTCTTAGGTGAAGGGTATTGAATACGTATTGAACGATAGTAGTATTCATCAAAGATGAATTTCCATTCGGTATATATCCGATGTCAATTTCGTACCTTCGTTTTTCACTGCCTGACGAAGGCGCGTCGAGTGTGGATGACAACCACAGCTGAGAAAATTTCCAAGCAATTTTCCGTACTTCCATTGTCGAGTTCCTCTGCTCCCTTTCTTGAAAGTCTTGCATTTAATTGTGAGCTTCCGCCAACCTCATATTTCATATAAGACTATAATGTAATGAATAATACATTTTGTAAAGGAGATGTGTACAAGTTGCATAACATGTATAGTTATAAGTCTTATACGTTACAAGTTGTTTGATTTTTAGACCACGGATTAGATGTAAGCAGATCAGAATTTTTTTCTAGTCTTTTGGACGGTATTTTTAACTGATAAATTCAATGTGATTTCAACTATTCTCACGTAGCGCACGTGATCACGTAATTTTAGAGGTCATTGGATTTAATTTCATCAAACTTTTCGTATATATATGACTAAAGATCATTTTATTTTCTTTACTCTCGTCTTTTCAAGTTTTATAAAGTTCTCAATTTCTTTTACGAAACAATCCACTTAATAGTTGAAAATAGTTGGTAAATTAGTTATCAGAAACGTACAATTTATGCCGAAATTTTAAAATCTTGTAAAAAGAAAATGTTAAGGTTTATTAGGTAAACACTTATAGGGCTACCAAGATATACCTGTTTCAGTCATATTTTTTGTCTGCATTTGAAACACCGTTTTGCCGTTGTGTTTATCTGGCATGACTAATACAGAATAAAAAATCTATATCGATATTTAACTCATACTGTGTCAGGCATAGTCGGATAATATATATCTATTTCATACAGCAATAGGATGCCGGTGGCTATATTCTCAGTAGATCATATATGGGTAATCGAACATATTTCTGCCTAATTTACGATAACATTATTTTTTTTCCGAGAGTATTTGCAACGTTATGTATTATTACATTTTATTTTTAATTCAACCCTGTTAAAACTGTATGTATATACTTCCATAGTTGTCATTTTCTTTACTACAATTTTATCAAGCTTAACAATTTTCTAATATCAAGTCATGATTTCATGAAAAATAAAAGATGACCAAAGTTCGTTTAATTCCAACAAAGTATTGTTACGCGGATTCATTGAACTTCAAACTTTATATATATATATATATATCTTAAATGATATATAATAAACGATATATATATATATATATAGTATTAAAATATTAAGTACGTAATGAAACAAATAAATGTTACTACCAAATAAGTTACGCAGTTTAGGAACGTATTTCTTTCAATTAAGTTTATTATCGTTATTTGCGCAAGCGAAGACGAATGCCGCATACTATTAACCGAATCTCTTTGATGTTCAGTATTCCGTTTAAAAAGTTCCGAGCACGGCCTGCATGCAGATTGAACCGATAAAACGCCGAGTCAGAGATATTAACTGTAATTTAAGACCGAAACCAGACATAAAATCAACATGTGCATCGTGTCGAACGTCACTACCTTTTACGTATAAATCACATGCCAAAGCTTGGGGTACAAACAACACACGCCAATGATTCGAGGTTCCCGTAAAAACGGACTTTTTATGCCTCGGAGCTCGCCGATAATCGATATAATGAACTTATACTCGTGTCCTGAATGCTGTTTGACAGAGTTGCGTGCAGAATCACATTTTTCTAGCTTTTTTCTTTAAAAACATTACCTGTATTTACGTTAACAACGTTGTTGATGCGTTTTTTTTTTATTATGTCCAAAACGCGAATTACACCCCAGACATAAACGATTTATGCGTCCAATAAACAAGTTATGTAAGCATATTGTGATTATATAGTTTCCAATAGTCGCATACAAATGATATAATACTTACTCGTGCCAAGTCATGTTTTATTTCGTGAACATGATGAAAAAAAATCTATAATTATTTTTTAATTATATAACCAAGACGTTTATTGATTCAAATTTTAACAGTTTTTACCACTTATTGTATTTTCGAAATCATAATTTATTTTTTAGGTCTGAATATTTTTATTAATTTCTGAAAATAATTACATCACTTTTTTAGTTGCTAAGATCATACAATATTTAGTGATTTGACGATAAAGTAGCAATAAAAATTATGTCTTACTTTACGTATTTCTTACTTTTTTCGAATGCACTGTTGCACATTTATATTGAAAACGACTATTAATCATAGTAGTTACGAAAGTAACTATTAAGTCTATTTTATTATAGTCGATAAAATATTTATTAATTATTATCTATGTATCCACGAAAAGTTAAATAAACTTTATTTTTATTAATTGAAGAGTATTTTCCGGTTTGTTTATGTCTCACGAAAATAATGGCGGTATGTTGCAATTCGTAATTCACTATATATATATATCTATATGACGTAATATTAGAGGATCACGAATAAAGGGTTATACATTTCTAACGACGAGAACCGACATTATGGCTGAAACACCAAATTATTGATTGATAAAATCTTTTCAAAAAAATGGTTAAAATTCCCAACAATATGTGCACAAAAATGGTCAAGACATGTACTAAGATGCATGAATTCTGAATTATCATTATACCACGAAGAGAATTTAAATATTAGTAAGGTTAATATAAATATTT
Organism: Trichopria nigra; assembly: GCA_030522945.1. Taxonomy (NCBI): domain Eukaryota; kingdom Metazoa; phylum Arthropoda; class Insecta; order Hymenoptera; family Diapriidae; genus Trichopria; species Trichopria nigra. The sequence continues at coordinate 21,506 of JAPYZR010002209.1, forward strand.
TACAGCTTTTCATTAACTAAGTGTTTGTAATAACTTTAATAAAAATACAAAGTAAAATACATCTTGAACTTATGTATAATACCTATAATGCGTCTTATTCGTGGACAAAATTGAATCGTGATATATATCATGAACTGCGACATTGTACGTCCATAGTCGGCGATTGGCCCGACATTGCCCGTCGTCTCGAATCGACTCTTTACTACTGGTTTTTAACATTCTTCTTTTGATCAGTTTCTATAATGTTTTAAAAATCATCATGTTCTGATGACACTGTCTTATTGCATTTTAATAAGTATTCATTTATAGTCTTTTTTCGTCTAGTACATATTAAAAAGTTATTTCCGTTCTACGATTATTTTTCCCGCGAAAACACAATACGAGACACAAAATTACCATTCATAAACTTTTCCAGCGTACAATTTTTAATTACGGCAAAAATGGCAAAATAGCTTTTTCCCTTTTTTAACACGTTTTACCGGTTTTCCTCTGCTCTTAACTCCGAAGAGGCGTTCTACACTTTTTCCAGATTCGTTTGGATGAATGATCGCTTTTCGCGCGCGGTAAAATATTCATCCCGTAATATTGCACTTGCATTTGCACTGAAGCATACGCATTTTCACCAAAACCATAGAAAAAGACGAGGAATAACACACGTCGCGCGGCTGAAGAGCGGGATATGCAATTCGGCCGTGTTGGCCGGAAATGCGAAACAATACCGAAAATGTACCAGAACGCTGCTCTACTACGTCCGGTTGCCAAAGGAAAACCGACGATACATTTCTCCGGGGAAATTCATGCGGGTGCTTTCTTTTTATCGCGTAGCCCGCGCCGCAGGTGTCCGTCCACCTGGGCGCCGCGCCGCCGCCCGCCCGTCAGGGTATGTATGTGCATAAAGCATTCGCAATTTCAGATGTCTTTGACGCGCTAATTTAAATACATATTAATACAACATGTGTAATGCACGAGCGCACGGAGGATCGCTCTCGACGCGGCGCGTTCGCGTATTAATCCAGTAGGCACACGTGTCTCGACTTTGACGCGATGGTGGCGGTGGGTTACGCGTGCAACCAATCAACGAGCTCGACTATGCATACGAACGAAGCCGCGACGGCCCTGTATATAACCTCACCTCGCCCCTATACCCGCCGTACCTCGGAATAAATTCAAATAGCGTATTCGAATATCTGCTGCATGCAGCGGTAGGTATACCCACGTATGTACCTAACTCCCGTTTTATCTGGCACTATAGCGACTTCTCGGTAGACAACCGCCCCACACACGCACACCCACGCGGCTCTAGTGCCGTATAGTGCGCGTCTTTACCTCGAGGTTTCTCGCAATAATGTCAGTTTATTAGGCAATTTCGTGACGCTGAGCGTGAAAAGCAGCAAGGCAGGCACCCCTTTGAGAGCAAACGAGGTGTGGGACTTGCGCGCGCTGGACCAAGTGCCGCTTTGCTTTAATAAGTGCACTTCGGCTCACGTGGCCTGGGACAATTGTTGGAACAATTCTGAATTATAATCTGTCTTGTCTTTTTCAAACAGTTTTCTAAGAAGAACCTCCTATATACATTTCTTTTCTCTATGGTTTTTTTTTTTTTTTTTTTTTTTTTTTTTTTTTTTTTTTTTTTTTTTTTTTTTTTTTTTTTTTTTTTTATTTTTATTTTTTTTTTTTTTTTTTTTTTTTACGTTATATGTTACACCTTATTATTACACGTACATGAAGAAACCCCTAGTAACAGCGTGTACAGTTAAAACAGCGTTTAACTGTACACGAGCTGTATTTTGGGCACCCCGTACTTTCGGATTTTCACCAGAGACAACTGAAAAAATTTATTATTATAGACTAACGGAAAATAAAATCGGAGTGTAATGCGAGAACCTACAGATAAAAAAGAAAAAATAATATAATATTTAAATAAAAAGTATATTATATATGTTGTGAAATATCTCTTCCAGTTCATTTCGCGAATATTCTGTGAAATTTATTTATATTTCATACCATCTAATAACTTGTAAAAAAGTTCTATAAGGTTGTACGTATGATGCATAGAACATTTCGGCATGTTGCCCAATCCAGCAGAAGTATACTATCATGGAAAATGCAGGAAAGTTGCCTACGAATTTCAGAAGAGAATGAGATGTCAAATTTGAAATTTACTCAAAAGAGGTTGTCTTAAAAGCGATGAATTCGAAAACTCGTCGTTTTGCCTCTCGTCAGATAAAGACGTTTAATTTATATAATGTATTATTAAAAAAAAAAAGTGTCTCATACGCGTATATATGAGAATTATTGTTATTTTAGCAAAGAAGATATTTATATCGTAAAGATTTCGTTAAAAAATAATATTCCTATTTCAGAAATATTTCAATTTGTATACGTGTAATGCACGCGTTTCGCGCAGCAATATTCGAAACGCTACTAACGCAGTAAGAGTTATTGTAAGGGAAAAGTGAAAGATATAGCCGGCCACGAGCCGATTTGCCGTGTTGTACAGAATAATTGTCGAGGGCGGCAGATAAATTCATGAAGTCTGCGCTGCATCGTGTAATTTGCCGTATTCCAATTTCGCGACCCGCAGCCATGAAACTGATTTCGGCGACCAATTACGCCCGTGGTATGTGTTCGTTTGATCTCCATTACCTTGATCGAATCTCTGTCTCCCTTTCGCGGCGGATCACCCTTTTCGTCACTCTTTCTATCTGAACGTTATCGTCGGTGCATCGCTTAACTTCGTAAATCGCCCTGGGCCCCCACTTTCGGAAATTAAGGCCAGCATGCGAGTTATACGACGAGCGTCACGTGGGACAAAAAACACGAAAACACTTGTTTTTCAAAAACACTCGTAAAGTGTTTCTATCCAATTAACGAAGATAAACGGTACAATTCCCGGTACCTTATAGTTTGTCAAGCGAGCATCGAAATAAATAACGCTCTTGACGTGTAATCTAGTTATTTTATCCAATTAAACGCCGGCAAAAATATAGGAGATGAATTAATGGCCGTATATAATGAGAATTGTCGTGTTGTTTTTATGAATCGATTTAATCCACCAATTTTACCCTTTAGGTAATTTCAATTATGCAATATTTAAGTTTTATTGATACGATTTTGTACAATTTTATTATAATACGTTTTATAAAATACGTATTTCATTTTATAGGCGCATAATTAGGTATATGTTACGTATGGCATTTATATTTATGAAGTATATCACGATTATAGAAACGCAATTGCATTGTATATGTAAGCTTTAATTGAATTATACATTAAACTGTTAGGATAAATATCGCACGATGTACATAAACACGACATTGATTTAAACCAAAATACGAACGACGCTTATATCTGTGACACTATTTAGTAATAGGAATATAACTTTCCACGTAAAACAAATCTGATCAGAAAAATGAAAAAGTCTAATTTGCTATTTTCCGGTGGCTACGTACAAGTATACAATAGTCGAATAATATATGAAACGGAATAATATCGAGAAATAAGTATTCTGAATATATTCTGAATATAAAACTGATGTCTTAAATTTTTTATATTATAGTAACTGGAACACTTTATAGAATAATTAATATATATTTAATAATTTAACAGAAAATGTGCTCAATCTCATCTATCAAATTTTACCAAATCTCCTGAGATGTAAAATAAAAATAAATGTCGAAATAAAATAATAGAGCAATGCATTTCAATATTAAAAGTGACGGAATTTGTTTGATCGGGACTTTTAGAGGAAATGTATATACAGAAAATAAAATATTAGATTTTATGATTAGAATCACTTAAGTCGGCATCAATTACTTTTCTATAGAAATAATGAATTGGTCAATTAAAGCTGTCATTATATTTTCACAGGCACAATACAACTTGTATGAATAATTATATATATTACCGTTTCTTAATAATTATATATATTACCGATAATTATACATATATTACCGTTCGAAGCCTCAGACCATGCCACAGCTACGCAGCTTATGAATGAAGATCTAAAACAGATTCAACTATGGGCAAATGATAATGCTTTGCTTT
>JAPYZR010002210.1:0-17717 GCA_030522945.1 Trichopria nigra
TATTACATTCAAGATTGGAACAAAAACTGGCAGAAGTGTAGATTGAACTATTAAGAACATAATACTTAAAGCTGAATGGAATTCACCGTTTAGTTTCTCTATAATGGCTTCTAGAAAATCATGATTTTGAAACAAAATTTTCACTATAGATAGTCGAAATTTTGATTTTGCAACATACATACAAGTGGACTAATGTCTCAAATCTCGTGATTTATTGTTAATTCGGCATAATATATTGTGAAAATTATAAGTATTATAATGATCACAATGTTGAGCAATATTTTTAAACAAGAAATTCCTATGGTTAAATGTAATGGAAAAGTTAACGAAAAATATCATCTGTCACCCTAATTGGCAACAGATATTTCATGGCAGAGTATACATGTATGTTGTTTTGTATAAACTGAAGGTGTAATTGTTAATTGTGTCTTCCTTTTTTATTTCGATTGAAAATGTTAATAAAATCTTGCAATACGTTGCCACATCTAATTATTTACTTAATGGACTAGTCGAGATTTATTATTATTTAAACATTAATTATAACAACTTTTACACTCACGGCTTTTCCGTGTATTGAGTTATAAATATATTTTATGATTTATGATCAATCAAAATCAAAATTAATTTTATTTCTTCATCTCGTGCTTGACTTATTCAGTAGGGTAAGAACTACCTTAAGTATCAATATTATTTATGTTTTTTTTTTTTTTTTGCTGATTTTCGAGCTTCATGCACAACAGGAAAAATGATTAATAATGGTTTCAAAGTGATCTACTCCAGCATTTTCGATTGGCATTGTTAAAAATGGATTTAAATATTATTGCTTCAAATTAAATTGGAATAGTAAAATGGAAATGATTTTAGGTTTCAACCAAATGTAAACGGAATAGTCCAAAATTTCTTACTAGAATTCGAGAGTAAAATTTTTGCTAATGAAGTAATTTTCCACTTTTGAAGTAATAAATTTCACTGAACGAACCGCATTAGTTTAAAAGAACGAAATTCAATATAGAAGGGCAACAGCTCGTAAGATAGAAAAGTGACTTAATTTTCACACCAGGGAACACGGGTAACAAATTTGCAAGTTTATTTCGAATTCATCATCTCAATCAACGTAATTCTTACTTTCTTAAGGCGGAAAATAGATTCTGAAGCTACCCAGCTACTTAAGTCTCTTTCACACTACGCTTTCCATTTTCATCGCGATTGTGGATGATGTTAACCGGAAACTTTTACATTCGCTGTGCTGTCCTATCTTTCCCTCGGTCCACTTTCCGGCGGTCATTTTCTTATTTTCCTCGGTCAGTGATTTTACCCTGCGCTCTTTTCAATTCTTTTTTATCTTTGATATTTCTCAATCATTTATTAACAATTTTTATTTTTCATGAATAATTTACATTTTTGATAAAGAGAACGTTGTGCGTTGGGCTTTTGACGTATTTAAAAACAGGAACATTTTGTCGTGAATAAATTCGGATATTACAATAAAATTGGAATAAGGATTAATTCAAGAATTTCGAATCTTCCTTCCTTCGTTGTTTGAAACATTCTCTAAAATTCATTCAAATGATATAAAATTTTTATTTTCCTGATTGAAAAATTTATTTAACAATAGGCATACTCTTTAAATTTCTTGGAGCAAAATTTCACTTTATAAAGAATGAAAATTCAGTCACTCTTTTAAAAGAGTAAATTTTCACTTTTGAAAAGTGACATTTCACTCTCCGTAGAGTGTATAAAGACTCCGACTCCACTTCAAACTATAGTTAAATTTCACTCCAGATAGTGTGAAATATCATTTTTATGCACGGAGAAAATTTTTCTTGTAACTTTTACCATACCGGATGGTATCTTGAGGACAGTAGACTTTCGTCATGAGAAAACTTGACATTATTTGTGGTAAAAGTTACAACGTTTTTTTTTTTAATGTTTACGATGAGTGGGGTAAAAATTGCCATTCATCGTATCAATTTTTATTATAAAAAATAGCAATTTTTCGCATGATGAAAGCTTTTCTATGCGTATAAAGAGTAAAAAACACTCTCTTAAAAGTGAAATTTATTCCAAGAAATTTAGGCAGTACAAACAAATGCATAAAACATATATAAAAAATAAAAGACACAATAAAATAAAATAAACAAATAAAATAAACAAATAATATAAAACTTTTATGCACATACATACATTTTAATGATCTTAATTATCTTCACATAAAATAATTAATATTTATATGTCATTTTATAAAAGTTCATAGGATTTAAGGACATTTTTACACTTAGTACACTTTTAATTTTAGTTTACAAGGGAGTGCACGTAATGTTGTGTACATTAATTTACTTTCAGTTTACTTAAATTTTGTATATACTTTAAATCAATGACAGATTTAGTATAATCAATTAAATTGTAGTTATTACAACAAAATATATAGGTCGAGTAAACTGCGTGGAAGTCATATTAACGAAATATTTAGTTGGTTTCAACTTATAACTACATATTTAATTGATTTTACTGAATTTTCCTCTCAGTGTATACAAATCCACTATACTTTAAATATTTAAATATGAGTTACATTAAATTCCCTGTACATTAAATTCCATATACATAAAATTGTATATAAGTTCAGATTAAAAATTTATTTTCAAACTATAGATTGAAATTTCATAAATGCGGCTCTTAAAATTTATCATACATATTAAAATTTATTATATATAAACATTATATGTATACATTTATTATATATATATACATTTACATGGTTGACAGATAGTTGACATTATATGTTTCATGCACCCTTTCATGATATATAAATAAAAAGACAATTCATATTAATTAATTATTACTATACTATTAATTGATAATAATTAAATAATCACATGGATAAACAAAACAATTGTGTACTTTTTTATGCAGACTGCCAGCAGAACAGTACATATACCGTACTGTCGAGGGACGTATTTCCACTGCCAGTATCGCCTTAGGTCTTGCAAGGACAGCAATTCCCGGACGACAGTGTTACTTGAAAAATCTGAAAAAATTCACTCGTTACACCGTAGTGGTTCAAGCGTACAACGCACTCGGCCCTGGGCCTCTCACACCGGAAGTCATCGCCACGACGCTCGAGGATGGTAATTAAACAGACTAATATTATTGATCTGTCTCTTCCGAACATTTTTAAGGAATATAGTTCAACAGGATGAAATTGGCAGGTGGAAAAAATATACCTTTTTTAAATCAAGGGCGAAAAAGTAATAATAGGTCAGAAAAGAATATTTTTCGTTGTTGCTGAAAGGACTATTATACTTGTTATCTTCATATAGTTTGAATTGTCAGTGAATTGTAAATATAAAAAAAAGTTATTCCTGTCAGTTTCAAAATTTAGCTACTCTCATTTCTTAAGAGCGTACTTCAATTCTATTAGAATGTTAGTCAAAAGAAAGAGAAATGAAAAAAGAATTAATGATTTAAAAAAATTTGTTTAAAAATGTTCCTAGATCTTCACTCCATAAAAGACAAATTTGTTGTTTTCACGAGTACGTACAACTGCATCACAATATGAGACAATTAACATTTTCCCTCTTGACAATCGCCACAAAGATTCTGAATAATTTGTCGGTACAATAATGTTCTTTCCGAATTAATTTTACATCTCGAGACCCAAGTGTTCAAGTATCAGGTGCGGTAATTCCGCCACCACATTTGGAAAGAAGGGCCTGGAAACCCATCAGGGCATCTGAAGTTTCGCGCGAATCGTTTAGCAATTACCGGGAGAAATTCATTGCTGAGAATGGAATTTCGCACACGTATATAGATGTTAATGCGTCGACATTCCTAAGTAAAGTGATTTGAACATTCATTTCTCGTTACGTACTTTGAGGAAATTGAAATCGATTTGAATAATTATCAAAGTCGGCGATTTCAGACGGAAACTTTGTGCGCATATATGGAACGTGCGCGTAATCGATACACATTTCTCTTTGTATGGAAATGTAACGTATAATTATGTACGTATATATTTACACACGAAAAACAGAAAAAGAAAAGACAAAAATCGTATATTTTTTGAATCTTGTAATAAAAAATATGCATATTGTTATGTTTTCGGAAAACTGAAAAAATTCGAAAGTTGATGAAATGCCCTAAAAGGATGGGAATTGTATATAAACAGAAAATTAAATATAGGCAACAGAATAATAATAAAGAAAATTGTAGGGAAATTCTTAATTGAAACTGATTGAACGACAAAGTTTGACTTGCTTGAAATCGTTTTCTAAAAGTTAATCACAACATTGTGTTAGTTGAAAAAAAAATATAATACTTGAGAAAATGTTTGAAGTAAATATATGAAAAAACTAACAAATCCGAAATAAAGTATAGTAGAATATGTTTAAAGTCCCGAAAAATTGATTAAAAAAAAGACAAATCTACTTTATAAAGAAAAATATGAATTTAATAAACATGCGTGGGAGTTGTTTACAATTTTCCAGAACTCATATAAGTGTTGATAAAATAAAAAATGAAAAGAAAACGCAAACAATAGATTGAAGTCAACGAAATACAACACAAAGGCACAAGTTGAGGTAAATCGACGAAGAAATCGATAAAGGTTTTGTAAAAAGAAAATAAGAGCTGGAAATTAAAAATAAAGAATAGGGAATAGCAAAAAAGATGAAAGTTGAAAAAATACATGAAAATGATCCAAACTAGTCACTATAGAAGTATTCTAATTATAAACAATGATAAAAGTGTTACTTAACTGAAATTTCCATAATTCAAAACGAAATTCATATAATGGTTGAAGTTGATAACATATTTTTAAAATTTATTGAAATTAGGTAATTTTTATAATAATTTTGTAGTTTGGAATTAATGAATTAATGGTATCCGACATTTTCGGTTATAAACATAACCTACAATAATGTTTCATATAAGAAATAAATGCTACATATTCAACGCATTATTAATTATGAAAATGGTATTCTACTGCGTTAATTAGCAATCGTTATACTGCTAATTAAAAATAGATTTTTTATAAAGGAGATTATAATTTAATTGAAAGTTTGTTAAAATACCGCGTGCTAATTAACAACTGTAACAACGGATTTAGCACTTTTTATCTTCATTCGTAATCTCTTTTAAAAGTTAAGAAATAATGTAAATTTTCAAAACTTTTACAACTGACAATCTGCTCGTTTGAGAGTGGCTGTATAATCTGTATAAAGAGAGGGTTTTTCTTGTTTTGTAATTAGACTCTCTTCATGAAACTTTAAAATAAAAATCCATATTTATAGTGAATTTGAGGTGAAACATACGCAAAGTTTAGAAACGTATTTTTCAGGGGATACTAAAAACGTCGATAAAGAGGAGCTGCTCTAAAAATTTTAAATGAAATTGTTGAAAATTTGTATATAGACAATATTTTATTTACAATTTTTACAGTAGATCCCATTATCGACGTTACCGACGATTTATAAGCCCACTTAAGGTGGTTCTAAAGTAGAACAGTTATCGACCGAGCTTTTCAACCAAAAAAGTACGAATAAAAAGTAATTGAAAAGTTTTTTCTAAATTCGGGCTTTGGAAGGGTGATTCTACATGACACATTCAATCCTCAAAAAAATATCGTTGAAATTGGTTCAAAATTAACCGAGAATTATCCGAAATAAATTATTTTTGGTGCTGGTAAGAGAACATTGCATATGTTATGTAAAATCACCCTTCCAAAGCCCGAATTTTGAAAAATTATTTCAAACCTTTTTTATTTATACTTTCCCTATGTTTAGGTTAGGTCGATAAATGTTCTACTTTAGAACCCTCTTAAGGCGGCTCTAAAGTAGAAAAGTGTGCGTCCATTGTACTAGGGCGTCCAATGCAAGTGGTCATTTAGACTAGACTATGAGTACCGAAAATATTGTACTGACCAAATTGAAATGCTATCATGTTCCTTTTAACATTCTCAAAGACGTTGCCGAGAAATCAAATTCAGTACTAAGAATACTAGTAATAGCCTTACTTGTACCGTAAATACTGAACGACGCGCTAAATTTGCTGAATACCATATTACCTATATACATCAGTAAACATCAGTAGCCCGTTAAATCACCCTGGAACAACGACGTGACACGTTCGTTCGATCCTGGTAAAACTTTACCCCTGGGAAATTAGATAGCAGTGCGATGATTCGGGAACGCGATTGAAACGAATCCGAAAATTCCTTCGCAGTGCCCAGCAGCCCGCCGCAGGACGTCAGATGCACGGCGCTGTCCAGCCAATCCTTGCAGGTGTCCTGGGACGCACCCCCGAACTCGAGCCTCAACGGGATCCTGAAGGGCTACAAAGTCATGTGGGAGAACATGGACTCGCTGAGCGAGACGCCGCGAACCGAGACGAAAGGGACGACCGCACTGACCGTGATATTGAACGGCCTCGAGAAGCACACGAATTACTCGGTGCAGGTCTCGGCCTTCACTAGGGCCGGCGATGGGATTGCCTCGGCTCCACTTTATTGCGTCACGGAGGAAGATAAGCCGGAAGTGCCGGCGGGCGTTAAAGCAGTCGCGAGCTCGGCCACCTCGATTATAGTCTCGTGGCAGCCGCCATTGCGGAGCAACGGAATCATCACCTCCTACAATGTCCACGTCAGAGGAGTCGGTCCTGAGGGCAAGTGGTTTCGGCGTTCCCTGCAGCCCGGTCAGACCAGTTACCTCGCCGAGAACCTCCACAAGAAGAATCAATACGAGTTCAACATCGCTGCCGTCACCTCCGTCGGCGAGGGCCCCAGGACGCCGTCCGTCGTCGTCTCGCCCTCCAGCGAAGGTCAGTTGGAATTATTTTTATCTATTCGTAATCAGTACTCGAAAACGATACGGAGTATAAAATGTACCGAAATTGCATTTGTCTGAAGGAAATGCTCTAATTAATCGATTTTCCCATCAGTTCGAGCCGCCATTTACTCCTTCGGCTCGGTGCTCGTGATAGCTTGGAAGCAGGACGTGACGTTGCCTTGTCAAAGCGTCGGGAAGCCCGAGCCTACGGTCACGTGGAAGCAGTGGGGTCAAATAGTAAAACCTTCCGCCCGTGTCTCGCTCCATGCCGACGGTTCGTTACAGATCACGGATTTGCACAGGGAAGACAGCGGAAATTACACGTGCTTCGTCGAAAACCGACACGGTTCCGATCAAATCACGCATCGTTTGACCGTGCAAGGTGAGTGTTCATTTAAGTTTTACTTCATTCGCATGCTTCGATCATTGTTTGAAATGAATTCATTCTTTTTTTTTTTTAATTATTTTAATTTCTAAATATTTAATTAGAATATTTGTACAATTCGAAACTGTTATTCATTACATATATCCAATCTAGCCGACTTGTAAGTACTCTCGTCGAATCTTTCACTACTTGCGAAATAAACTGCGACTAGCGCGCCATCTGGCGGTCGCAACTTCAACCACACCTGAGCGTTTGCTCGGACCTAACCTAAAATACTTAAAGTTCATTTTTTTTAAAAGAATTTTATCAGAACAGCTGAAGAAATTAAGACAAACGTCTTTTTCAGTTCCGCCGTCAGCGCCGCTGCTGCAGGCGACGAGCGCCACGAGCAATTCGATAAACGTCCAATGGAAAAATGGGGACGACGGCGGCTCCACCATACGAGGTTACATCCTGCATTACAAGCGCGAATTCGGCGAATGGGAGGAAATCAAATTGATACACAAGCTCAACAACTACCTCTTGTCCCATCTGTGGTGCGGCACCGATTATCAGATTTATTTGACGGCTTACAATAGAATCGGTATGGGATCGCCCAGCGAGATCGTCAAGGCCACCACCGAGGGGTCCAAACCGGCGGATTCCCCGGCGACGAGCGAAAGATTCGTCACCGTAAACGTCTCCTGGATCACTCTGCATCTAAACATGTGGAATGACGGAGGATGCCCCATCACCTATTTCGAGTTAGAGTATAAGAGAAGCGGCGAAGAGTTGTGGACGCTGGTTTCGAATAATATCGAAGTAATTCATTCATTTTTAATATTCAATTAATATAAAGTGATTCGAGTAATATAAAGTCAATGCACTTCTAAGTACTGTAGCGTAGAATGACAAAAAGATACGAAAATCATGAAAATTTATTTGGACTTTGGCACTCGCGAGAAAACCGCGACGGCGCGCCGCCTGTTGGCGGATGTTGGAACTACACCTAATTTCCAATTGATTATTTACGTTTTCCGTAGCCAAATGCAAGTTGACTTTTATATACTTCAACATATTTCAAAAATAATTCTCAATTGTAGCGTTGTCTCACTCTTCAGAGCCATTAAAGTCCTTAAGAGTAAAATATAAGTTAAATGCTCGAATTAAAGCAAAAGCCGAGGCTCTGACTCGTTCAATTTAAATTTAACGATCGAGAGACAACGTGAACTCAAATTTGAACCTTTAAAGTTTTGCAAAATGCACTATACCGCTAGAATTCGTAACAATTGTTCACCGACAGGTACAAAAGTCGTACACCCTGAGCGAACTTCAGCCCGGTACGAGTTACGAGATTCGCATAAGGGCGCACAATAATGCGGGTTCGTCGGTGGCGGAATACAAAATCACGACGTTACAGCCGCACAGCAGTTCCACAGTGCCTGCTATAGACATAGATCATTACATCCCACAGCACACGCCGGTGTACGCCGATCTCAAGCTGATCGTTCCTTTGGTTTTAAGTTCTTTCGCGGTCATTACCGCTGCTGGCGCGGTCTTTTATTGCTTCCGTAAACGTAAGTACCAGCTCGTGTTCTTTGGACGCAATCCCACTTTTACCTACTCCTTTTCACGCTCGGTAACTCAGATCCGTTCTGCTTTCACTTCCAGTTTTACCACCTCAAAAACAGCCCTCGTCGTTTCATGTCTGTCCTTTTGCTACTTTTTTCTTATCTCTTATATATATATACATGAACATTATTTCAAATGATGAACAATTCTTACGGTCGATACATTTAATATCCGCTTAAGGTAGATCTAAAATAGAAGACCGATTTAACCTCGAAACAAGAAAAGTATAAGTTAAAAATTATTAAATGATGTTTTCTCAAAATTTGAACTCTGGTATAAGTAGGTAACATTACGTAACATAAATTGACACAAATAATTGATATAAATATAAATTATTACCCTAATCATTTTTAATTTGCACTTTTCTTATTGTGAGATTAGTTCGGTAGTTGTTCTGCATTAGACGCGCACCTCATATCTACAGACAAATTAACGTCACACCTACCAAATGACAATAACAATGAATTTGGAATGTTAATCATCCATTAAAAATTGTGTCAACGACTCCGTCTATAAAATCAATTCTTAACAAAAGACCTTTGATTCAGACGGGTCTAAGTGGTTAACAAAAAAAAATCTGATTCTATCACTTACATATCATGGGAACATAAAAAAATAGTTTATGGAAACGTTCAGAAAGTCAAGAAATTTTGAATTCTGAATTGATTTTGTTGACTTTTGTTTCTGTTGCTGTGCACTTTCATGCAATCATAATGAAGAAAGCAGTAATGCGAAAAAAACGTAAATCAAGTGCCGCGATAGGCTCTCAGTCTACAATCACTATATTGTAACAAAATTCTTACATAATTTCATATCTTATCAATGGATACTATAAAATCAAAAGAATAACGTGTGAGGGACCACCATGTCACTTGAGATGTTTTTAGGCAGATGTCACTTCAAGTAGTTCCAAAATTGCTAACAATCTCAAAGCGAAATACTATTGCCGCTTTTATTACGTTATTGAAAAAAAAAATGAGAGGCTGTTACGTCACTTGAAAAATCTTTCTCGAACGATATCGGATCGTTTTGTACGGACTTATTTCTAATCGTAGTAACGTGACCGTGGCCAAACGAGTCTCGAAGAAATTAGTCGAATAGTTATTATTCTAAATGCCAATGTTAATAACATAGGGCCTTTGATGGGTGACTTAGGAAGCCTCCACGACGCGCAGACGGCCGCGGCTTTAGATAATAAGCAAAACATGGAGCAGCGCGAGCAGTACTACGCGACCGTACGAAAGCCGCTACGTTCGCCTATACACGAGATGGGTACGTTGGAAAGGATTCCAGGTAACTTCATTTCATTCCATCCTCATCTAATTATTTTTCGACAATTTCGTATTTTCATTTCAATTCAAATTTATATTTTAAGTCAAACAAATTTTTAGTTTTAAGTCCAATTTTTTAGTTTATCATATCATTATAATACACGTATTTTTCGTGTATTATAAATAATCTTTTTCAGATTTGTTTAAATAACAAATCATTAATTTATGATTATTAAAAGGACTCTTTTATTATTCTATACAATTCCATATACGATTTTTGTCGCATATTTTATCACGTTTTTTATCACGTTTTTATCACATTTCACAATTTTGTTCACTTTATAATATTCATTAGTGCAGATCGCGGACATCGTGAAATTTCGATAAATTTCATGGACTATCGAAATACTTCGTAAAATGATGAAAAAAGATGTGAGAGGCTGTCACGTCACTTGATTTATTTTTTACCGTATCGTAACTATTTCCACTGTATGGAAGAGTTGTGTTATTAAAATTATTATAATCTAATAACTTTACTACTACAGTTATTATTACAGTCTATTGTTTGCTTTATTTTCAGCGATTATAACACGTTACTTGATTTATTAATAATCCCTTTGGTACTTCTGTAACGAAAATATTTCGAAAATCAAAAATGTTTTCAATCATTTCTTAATCATTTTTTCATATAATTACCTTCGATTTTCAACTATTTCTGTTGATTTTCATTATTTTATCATATTTTGCGGAAATGCCTCAAAATATTGATGTTTTTCATGAATTTTCGTCTACTTTTACATTTTCTAGCTCTTCAATAGTTTTTTGTACTTGATATTTTGTTGAGAACAATTTTTCCCTCATCGAAAATGGCGAACTTTCCGCCCATAAAATACAATACTAGAAGTTTTTCAGAATATAATTAAAGCAATGCTAAACTATTTGTACTTAAATAACACGCAATAAATATTCACCAATTTACGAGTAGATATTAACGTCACTTGATCTTATTTTATGTAAACTAAAAATTTCTTACGAGGCTATCGGTCGAGAAAATGTTCTATAATATTGATCAACGAGCCAAAAAGTTAAAATATTATCAAGGAATATGTTCTTTCCTTAATATCTTTATATGATGTCACTTTCACGGAACGCACTCGTAAATTGTAATAACGTGAGAGGCTACCACGTCACTTGATTTGCTTTTTCACATGAAAATAATTTCGAGTCGTCATTTATTTAAAGACTTGTATTTCATGTTTTCTTTCTATGATAACTTTCAATTATAACCGCTCAAGGCACTTGATGTATAATTTACTTCGATTTCTCAAATATTAAAATTTCACTTTTCTTAAACTCCCAAAAATGCCAACGATTGAAATCTTTCGATAAAGGTCAAAATTTCAAAGGTGCAAATCGCACCAAAGTTCTTTTCGGATGGGAAATTCGGTAAAAGAAAGTTCGTAATCGCACTCATGAATAATTCAGTATCGGCTCATCCTTCAGCTATCTGTTCACGAAAAGTGGTCTCCGATAAGAGGCGCGCTATTAATACAGGGGCGTACCCTTCGATTGATTTCAGAATATTCAGAGGACATCTACCCTTACGCGACTTTCCAGCTGAAGGAAAGCGTGCCGGCAGGGGGAGACAGCCGTTGCGATTCGGCGGCGCCTCTTCAGACCTTCGTTTATCACGATCCACGCTTATCTGCTGCTGATACACTTCAGTTGCGAGAGGTAAACCATCAGTGACGCCCACTTTACCGACATGCATGCGACTCTATATCGTAGTATACGAATCACGGGACAGTCACTTTACCAATATACAGAGAGTTTATTATTATAATACGAATGACTTTTTCACATGAAAGTAAAAACATATCAATTGTTCATTTAATACTGAACAAACCCTTTAGAAAAGAGAGTAGAATTTTCAGTTTTATCTTTTTTTTTTTGTATAAATTATTTAATAATTTCGACTATATACAGGGTGTTTCATTTTAATCCGACCACGCAGATACCTCTGTAAAAATGAATGATATAAAAAAATGACCTCTAAAAAAGTTGAAGGGGATAGAGGGGGCCATCCAATGGTACCAACAATCTTGACCTTAAACTCGATTTTCAAGGTTATTTCAAGGTCCGAGTGATTTTTTTAAATGGGAACCCCTATTTTTTATCCCGGATTTGGATTCACAAATTTTACCTTCATTAGACCTTGCCATCGCCTTGTTGAAAATATCGTATAAATATCGTTTTGAACGTAAAATTTTCCGCGCTTTCCAAATCCGGGATAAAAAATAGGGGTTCCCATTTTAAAAAAATCACTCGGAGTTTAAGGTCAAGATTGTTGGTACCATTGGATGGCCCCCTCTATCCCCTTCAACTTTTGTAGAGGTCATTTTTTCATATCATTCATTTTTACAGAGGTATCTGCGTGGTCGGATTAAAATGAAACACCCTGTATAATAATAATAATAATGAGCTTTACTCATTTTTTAGTAGATTTTTAAACTTTTGATTTAAACCGATTTCTAGCTCACAATTCATAGAACTTTAAAGAAATCAGAAAAGATGATAACTTGAATATAAATATTTTCAACTTTTATACAAAGATTATAATTATATATATCATATTCTTATTGTGTAAAAAATATATATAAAATGTGCTCTTAAAATTTCTTTGACAAAAATTTTCAAGTGAAAATGCGTTACTTTAAAGTAAAGTTGGATTTTACTCCTTTTCGCGATTGAAATAACACTACGACATAATTATAACGAAAATGAATATATTCACTCGAAGCTGAATGAAATCACGCCATCATGAAATTAGGGGAGTATTTCCATTATTTTACTGTCGAAATTTTTACTGCAATTATTTGTAGCACATGGCGTTTCTATACATTAAAAAAAAATGCAATTGTTACTATATGATGAAAAAATGCTGTTTTGCTCACACGTACACACACACACACACACACACACACATAGAATAGTTGAGGAATCGTTCATTGATAGGATGGACAAGCATTCACTTAATATGCAATGATATACAATCGATAATAGATACGTTTACGTAACGAATATGCAACTATCGCGAAACTTGAATCCCCGAACGTTGTGCCTTTCTGCAATGAAATCTTTTTGAAAATTGTAGTTACTTTTTGGCGGGAAAATTTAGCCACTCTTTAGTTAAGAGACTTTTCTTCGCGGTTCTAAGAAGGTAATTCAAACATGTCAGGGTCAAATATCGTCTTTATAAAAGTTCAACTCTTAACGAAGGTTCAATTTTCACTCCAAAGAAATAGAAGAAGAGTTTCTTAAGGATTTAAACGCATGAATATTTCACTTAGCAAAACGACAAAAATTTACACAATTATTTTGCAACAGTTCGAATACAATATTATGCTAACGACTAACGAATAATTAAAAACAAAACAACAAAGAATTTAGTAAAGTCATATAGTTACGTAGAAGTTTCTGAAATAGATTCAACATTATCTATAGCACTAAATGTAATCATGAGTAAACATTTAAAGTGACTGGTCCTTGTACGTGTAAAAGTCACGAATTATCACAGCATGTCTTATCACCCTCTTCGCACATGTCACGCACGTGGAGCTTTGTCTATATAAAAAAAAAAAACATTTTTCCCGAACATGCCACTATTCGCTTCGTTCAACTTCGTGCAACTCCGTGAACCGCCGCGAAAGTGCAGCTTGAACCAGTTCCGGGCCTTATGACAATTAATTTTTTTTTTTTTTTCCAATCGATTCACACGAAACTGGTCCCGACTCGCCCTAGAATCGCATTCACCTAAAATCACCATTATCATACGTAGTTCTCATTAGGTTGTACCTACAACGACGTTTCTCAGGTCCAGTCGATTTGTTCAAGTGTTCGCTCTCACCGACCGAGATTAATTCATCAAATGGATCGATTAGAAGAACATTTTCATACGTAAATCGATTATTAATTGTTTTCTATAATATCAAGAAACTTGAAAATTTGTACATAATCGAAACGTGTAGTTCGCTCTAAAATTCACGGAGTGAAAATTGACCCAATCACTAGTAAAATGAACTTTGCACTTTTACAAGAGTGATTTACCATCTTTTTTGTAAACAATTTCAATGACGTTCACGATTGTAAGAGTTCATTTTCTCATGTACAAGAGTAAACAATTCACTCTGAATTATAGAGAGTGACTCAATTTTCATCCCAAAGAGTTTGTGAAGTTTTGCCCAAAAAATCCAGCTTAAAAGGGATCGGACTCCAGCTGATACTAACTAGAATCTACCTTGAATCGAGTCCATCCAGCCGGACATTTTCAAAAGGTGTTATTTTGATACGATAAACGAGTACTTGGACGTAATCTAATACTTTTTTTTATGAACACCTTTTATAGACGTTCATTTTTGCGTCGCGTAAACTGAAGTTCTTTCATTTCTTAATTCTGAAGAAGAAATCGATGAAAGCAAAAAAAGATTCACAAGCGATTTATAGCACTTGAACTCATCCTTGGCCATATTTGTAGTCATTTCTCAGATGTCAAGTTCGATCATTTTCGATCTACAAAATCGACGGATTTTGTAATGTATCTTATTATTCCTTATACACTTTCCCCCCACTTAAAATTAATAATGACAACATCAGTATACGAACATCATTTTCAGTAGTAAGGTATAGTACAATAAGCGAGAGACCGGACGTCAGAAATGACTGCAAATGTCAGAGATCCACGGTCCGGGATCCCAAGATCACCAGAATCCGTATAGCCTTTGTGACATACGCGTGATATCCTGATTCGTGACATTAGTGTGCGTGCCTCCATATGTCGGTCATCTCTCTCTGTCTCCCGGCGATTCGACACAAACAAAACACGATAATCTCTCTTACAATCGCCACCTCGCGTGCGCGCATTCCTCCATTCATGGCAATCTTGAATTGATCCAATTCCGTCTGATTGCAGTCGGATTGCAACCGGTACACTAAGGTGCGCGGGGGCCGTTCGTCCTCTGCGCCATTGCATAAAGCGCACAAGACGAGTCAGGGCAAGTCCGAGTCGGAGGAATACGACACCCTGGGCTCGGACAGCGACACGGAAGTCGGGACCAGCAGCCGAACCGAGTCTTCCAATCACCTCGTCGATTCCCACCATTCGGCTTCTGCGGCCGATGCGCGCGTTCACAGTACGCAATCCACCACTTGGCAATTAATTGTACCGATCGAAGCGTTGGCTGCAACCGGTCGAAAAAAAAACAAAAAGATCCTTCAAGTCCGAATTCATTCGAATAGAGTAACAAACGACAAAGTCCAGACGGACGCCAATACCAGTATAACGACACTTTCGGCGGTGCGCACTCAACGCTTTGATTGTTTTCTATTCCGAAATTTTTTAGTAGAAACAGAATGTCGATTAACGACCTGAGCAAACATGTGGACCCTTTTCGCCAATGTATATGGTTCGAGATCTGTGCTGTGTGTCGAGGTGGATTTCTAAAACATCTTTGAAGATCGGATGCGTAAAGGACCAAAAGTAGCAGTTCCTGTTTCTCCTCGTCCCTTTTTATTACTCTCTTTCTCTCCCGACCTCTTGAATCAGTGTATAAACCTGTGATTGGCAGTGATTCCGTTTGCTAACCTCTCACGAATGGCTTACCTCCTCTCTGTCTCTCTGTCTGTCTGTGTCTTCCATGTTGGATTTGCTGCACTGAAGAAATTTCGAAATTTCAGTAAACTTGGTCTCGGAGATCGTAACCAGCGCATTCAGATCAGGCAACTGATGATGGCAAACGCTAACTTACACTTTACTTCCCTGCTTAAAGTTCTTACGTAAGATATTACGCAAAAACATATCATGGGTAATTGGAATAATTGGAAATTAATGAATTTCCTGCTAATTACTATGCGTAAAAATGTGGATACTGTGTTGAAAAAAAGTTTCAACATTTAGGTTGACACGGGAATTTAAGTATGAAAAGGAAAAGAGTTGGGTAAAGTTTTCATTTTCCCAACTGGAATCCCGTTTCGAACAAATCGTTGATCCGCGTTTCAACTCGAAATCCTTCTTTCCATAGATAGTAACGGCAGGAAATGCATTAATTCGTAATTAATCCAATTTCACACGTGTTTGTACATAATGATATCGTACCTGGAATTTTCAGTAGAATTGTCTTGTTTACGTACAAAGTATATGCGATTGATGGGACTAATAATGGATGGGTGGTAGTATTCAGCCTTATTTACATTAAACATAACCTAACTTAATTATAAGCCACGATTATAAGGTCATCAGGATTAGATTATCATAATTATGAGCCATAATTAGATGATTACGATTATTTCTAATCTTGATAAGACATAAAAATAAAAATTATTTCCAGTCATGATTAGACCTAACCTAACCTAGCCTAGCTAAAGGCTCTGATAACGAGGTTATGAGAATGAGGTCGTAATCATGAGGTCGTGATTATCTCTTTTCATTAAAATCCTGAAATTTCCATTCGATCGAACCAATCGTAAAGTTTTCATAAACGTTACAGACATTTGGTGCCGGTTGGTGCTGGATCATAAATGGAAAGCACATGTCATTTCAATAGATATTGACTCAACTATGATTTCGAAATTAAACCTGCTGAATGGTACCGATACATCCGCTGTTATCATGAAATGCATCCGCGAATGAATTGATGGATTTTATAAACTGTCTTTATCATTTGCGACCAAATGAACTTCCAGATTGGAATAGATAGAGGACTTTTGGAATATGAAGGTAGAGCCGTTGAGTTTGTCTTAGCCATCACTAACCAACTTTACTCGACGGCAAACATCAGTGGCAGTTATGATAGTCCATTGAACGTAGCTATAATGAGAACAACAGCGAAATAAAATCAGAACATACTATATACAGTCCCAAAAAAAAAGTAAAAAAAAGAATGATAAATAAATTACTTAAATGTCCAAGTTTGTTCGGTGCATGATTCGCTTTCACTAATACTGATTTTGCCTCATGTGGGAACGCGTGGCACGAGACTTCGATGTTGTATGTATTTTTATTGTGCGTGCAATTCATTGGTTGAAACGAGCGTTAATCAATGTTGTGTATAGACATTACGAAAAACATCCGGTATCTGGGAGCGCTAACGAGTCTTTCCCACGTTTGCTTGTAGACTTCCTGTACCATGGACCAGAATCTAGCACGTCTACAGAACCCTCACCGGTTTTTGAGAGAAAATCGTTTCCTGGAAGGGGACGACCCAAGTAAGTTCCATTCGAAATTAGGACTCTATCTAGGATTTGCCGATTTGTAACGTTGAACATC
Source organism: Trichopria nigra (assembly GCA_030522945.1). Lineage (NCBI taxonomy): Eukaryota > Metazoa > Arthropoda > Insecta > Hymenoptera > Diapriidae > Trichopria > Trichopria nigra. The sequence goes on from JAPYZR010002210.1 coordinate 17,410, forward strand.
CCTTCTGATGTATCACTTTACGGTGTACGTTAACTTTCTTTGATTAACCCATTAAGGACCAAGAGGACGCAAAATGTACCACAATTTTGCGGCTCTCACTTTATATGAAAAAAAAAGTTTAAACACTTTTCAAAAACCATTTCCGACGTAAAATTGATCCCTCTTTCTAATTCCGAAGCCCAAATTTGGTTATTGTTCTCTCAAAAAAAGTTACGGCACATTTTATGAAAGAAAACGCGATTTTTTTAGAAAGAAACAATTTTTAATCACCATTATCACATGAAAACCGAGTGCAATTTGCCACGATA
>JAPYZR010002211.1:0-17713 GCA_030522945.1 Trichopria nigra
GGTCCGGGGGCGCAGCCCCCGCGCCACGCACCCTCCCCCCCACGCGCCCCCTTCGGGGGCGAAGATAGTAGATGGGATTCCCCGTTGCTTCGCAACGTTTTTCTGGACAGTCCCCAAAATGTGCCAAAGATAAAATTATATAGATATAGATATAGATATATAGTGATCAATTTTTCTTATCGCGTTGAAAATGTATTCATTGCTTTTAAGAACTACGCAATATATTGTTATGAACGTTAATTGTTACAATGTATCGTTTTCAGAAATCGAAAATCAAGTGCTGAAGAGATTCCACCGGAGGCGGGGAACTGCGCACATACAGTCATGAACTCTCGTAACATAGTATACAACGTATAGGAGAGAGAGAGAGAGAGAGAGAGAGAGAGAGAGAGAGATAGTGATAGGGAGGAATGGAGAGATGCCATACAAGTAACGCAGCGTACTTCTTCCTCATAAGAATCATACAAAATTCGGTAAAATAGCGGTGCTACAGAATAAGAATAATAATAATAACAATGAATAAATAGATAAAATAAATTAATGATAAATAAAGTTGAATACTGGTAGCATTCGGGAATTCTATGCAGTTATTTTTCGATAAATGTGCGCACTCGTCTTGACTTACGTCATTTTCACGCAAAACTGATACCGAAAGTCTGTAATTTTCTATCTGAATCGATTTGAGAATATCGCCAATATTACGCTCGAGACATCGGGGCGTGGGCATCTCGTCATTTTGTAATAAAAAAAATATCTATACTGAGAAGAGGAGAAAACGAGGCCTTTATAAAGCAGCTGCAATACAAGACACGAAGGCGTATGCCCAACTGATGAGACTCGTGAGACAAGAAGAAGAAGAAGAAGAAGAAGAACAAGAAGAAGAAGAAGCTTTTCCAACGAGTCAGAGTCTGAAGGAAAAGTACTTGGAAAAGTCGTGGACGAAGGGCATTTTCGTCCGAGGAGGAGGGCGCCCATCGAGCGTACGGCAGAGAACGCAGCGACGTCGCGACGTCGCGAGGCAGCACCGAGGATAAGTAACAGGGAGTAAGAGGGAGGCACGGTGGTCGCGTCGCTAGTGCTGCCTCGCTACCAGGAGGACGGTGTCGCGAGGGTTTCCGGGGGGGTCGTCGCTGGATGTGATGTGGTGGAGCCCCACGGGGGGCCACGAGGGGGGCAGGAGGGCTACGGGGGTAGCAGGTTGGTCGTGAGGGCCCCGGGCTCGTGCCGATTGCCCCGCGGCATCGAGGCCGGTGGGGCATCGGAGGAGGAAGAGGAAGCATGGTGTGACCGCCGGCGCCGTCACGACCGACGCGGAGGCGGCGGACGAGGAGGAGGAGGAGTCGAGCAGCTGCTGCTCGACTCGGAGGAGGAGGAGGAGGAGCCGGCGATGTCGAGGCAGCCTCGCGGAGACCGGGAACACGCGAGTCGCGAATCCAGGGGTGAGCTCCGCGATCCACGCGACTTCCGCGACCTTCGGGATCCAAGAGATTCGCGGGATTCGCGAGATGCGCGGGATTCTTATGGGACTGGCAGGCATCATCACCGCGACGACTCGGACTACGAGCCCCATCCATCGACGGCGGCGACCTCGACACTAGCTGGAACTAATCAGGTATGTTTCGTTTGTTTTTTTTTTTCTTTTTTTCACCTTTTTTAGCACGTTCATGAACGCCTGTTTACATACGTAACTTATTGTTGCACCGACGAGCAAAGACAATATTGTAAGCCGAACGAAAAATAATGAAACGCGGAATAATGAAACACATCATGAGGAGGTCGGTTTCAAGGCCGGAAGGCCTTCGGGTTCTGTGGGATCCAATTGTATATCTGGGTGAAATTAACGTGTGAAATTAATATAGTAATGATCGCATTCACTTAGTGTTTATGCCCATGCGGACACACATGAATTTACACGTGGCGCTTCTAGTTCCGTCAACAAAGTTCTTCATTGACAAACTACTTGGTTTTTCCCTATTTCGTATATATATATATATATAACAATTGCATTTCCGGAGCCCGCTATTAAACGAGTTTATTTTCCCCATTGATCTGTGGGGGACATTCCTCGCGAAACTTTCTTAATGAATAATCGTGAAGCTCCACGGTGACGATGGACGACAACCATCATCGTGGCTTGGAGATATTCTGTCGTATTTATATCTTTACCTTATCTCTTGCGTTTCTCATTCATGCATTAAATGTATGGCAATGCCCGCAGAGGAAAAGAGCACTATACATGTAATAAAGTTAATAAACTTGTCATATTAATTTGTAAAATCTAGATGTGTGTACGCTATCGTCTCTAATCGTTTTGTAGCGATATATCACGCAATCAACACACACCGATGTAATGTTCCAAGTAGAACGACAATTGACAAATGATTATAGTTTGCGTTATCGCGGCTGATCCAGACCACGAATGTGTCACTTCGTCGTGGTGTCGCCACTAGACCAGAGCAGACAAACAAAACGGTAAAAAATAAACAAAGGCGGCAATTTAAAAATAACAAGGGCGGAGCGGAGGGGGTGGGGGGGTCTGCATTCATCAAAAACATTCTTCAATTCATGTAACGCAATTCAATAATATTATACAATCTCTGATAAATATTATTTATAAGAAAAAAAGAAAGTATTACTCATCATACAACTTGATTTATTACTAATACGAGTGAGTTCTTATAATAAACGGCATAAAGTTGTTGCAAGTATAGAAAAACAATACACACTCACACATATCTAATACATGCATACATATATATTTTACAGTGAGACCCTTTAAAATGGACATCCTTGAGTTTATGCCGTTTTCAACTTGTATCTTTAGTATGACCATGGTAAGCAAATGAGCGTATAAAGGTCTTGGGGGTTGCAGGAAACGCTTTAAAATGATTATTTGATCCAAAGACAATGGATTCTTGTGCACTATTAAATGGAGATACGACAGTTCATCTACTCTACATTCATTATATTACAAACGTATAAATATAGATAAAGCTGCAATAAGGTGGGCCGATACTCCGGAACTGGAACTAGTTTACTATTTATTCAAAGACATCATTTATGTTTAATTAACAAAATATTTAGTGGTATGAGAACTCGACATAAAGCGGAGACGTACCGACAATGGCCCGACCTCGGTACAACATTTTTCACACGTAGAGACGATTATTGGTATTGCCTGATTGTTCTATATCGAGGCATAAAGCCTGAATATTCAGAATTTTTTATCAGACATGCAGCCGTACAATACATACAACATGTATATATACATGGTGCGAATCAACCTATCAATGCGTTAGGGAACTTTAAAACTATAAGCATATATATGTTTGCCGCCTATTTAGACACTTGCACCGTCAATAAAAGCGCGTCGAATCAGATGACTTGACGATAAAACATTATTAATCCTTGTTGATCTGTTTGATGAATTTTACAAACTACGGAGCGTATCCAAGTATTTTGAATCACACACTCCTCTGATAGAAATATCTCACAGTATAACAAGCGAGCTCGATTTGCTCGTGTGACAAACTCCTCACATGTCCGAGATCATGTTGCCTTATTATACACACGTTCCGTACGATATTATTTTCTTAGATAGCTTGCGGGAAGAGCGATTACGAGCACTTCTGATTTTAGGCCGTTCGAGAGAAGAAACTTATTTTTCTATACTGGTTATCTTTTGTATGAAATGAGGGTAAAGAATGGGGATTCGAGTTCTTTATCCTTTTGATAATTAATAAAATGACTTTATTGATATTTAATAAAGCACATTTTATACGTTTCAGTTATATTAAAACGTATATATATATATAGTTAAACATATTATTTTTATACATTTTAGAAAATTTAAATTTCGAAGAAGGTCGCAAAAAGTGTCCGAAACGTTAATTATGGTATATATATGCATCAACGATCCTCAAACTCCAAGAAAAAATACACATTTTATACATATATATTAGGATTTATTTAATAAATTATAAAACGAAACGATTAATTTACGTGATTTATTTCATTAAAATATATGTAATGTCGCGAAATACTGAACCATTTCGGTAAAGATTTTATTTCGAAAATATTTGCTAGCATTTCCTAACTGAAAGAGAGTGCAAGATCTCGATTCGCAGGAATACTCATTCCGACAAAACTCTACATCCTAACAATAGCATTTCCGAAGTAAGTATTCAATAAGTTTCATTGACGTGAATTCCAATCAACTCGTCGCGAGAATTCGGCTATTATTTCTTCTCGATCTTTCTCGATGTTCCTTTAGTTTCTTTTGCTTATTTTTTCTTGCACACTGTCTTGCGCGAAAATTCAAACACCATCGCGGCTCTATAATGAGGTCTCGAGTTTTCCAAGACGATTTTGATGATCGCGATACGTGGTTTCTCGGTTCTAAGTCGCACTGTGAGTAACTTTTTGTGTCAGATCTCATAATTACTTCGACCTTCGTGGTTAAGTAAGTAGGAATTTAGCGATGAATAGTAAACATAATTACACTGATTATATTTCATAAAATTACCTAGTGACTGATGTTCACGCGCGTATATATAGTAATATGAACGTATGTCATTATATGATTTCTAAGATATTAATCAAATGTTTCATTGACAATGACATTGACATATTGTAAAATTCGAATTCTTGCCGTCATTGACATTTCCGTGGTCACTTTATTCCGTGGCAATTGAATATATAGCATTTTTGCGTTTTCTATCTTTATATGTATAGTTTGCAAATTTACAAGATTTCCAAGCAATTGAACAATTGTTTAAAAAATCATGTTGGCCGAGATGATTGATTATATCATCACGTCCAAATGCATATATATATATATATATATAGAGTTACTTTCTTCTGCAGTAAGTAACAATAATATTTCGCATCTTTAAAAGAGGAATCGAAAAATCTCACTTACCATCCACCACTTGCACAAAGTGTACTTGCATAACTACCGCATGTCATGAAGAAGCAGAAGAAGGAAAAGAAATACTGGATGGGCAGAGGTCGTTTCTGGGACGGGGTACTTCGCAAGCTTCGTTCTCCAGGCTAGCGAGACTCTCGATTTCGCGCTTGGAAACCCGGTTCTGACGAATATAGGTCAGTGTAGAAGCTCGCACGAGCAAAAGAGCAACCTCGCCAGAGATATAGCCGACTTGAGTCGCAGCATCGTGATTCGTGCGTGCCGCGCCACACAACTATTCGCACGACCAACTAATCGGAGTCTGCGCCAACGGCCAAACGGGTTTCCAAGTGTCGGCTGTCTCCGTGTAATTTTGCAACTTCCTTTTTGTCGCCATTCTTACTGATAGAATATAATATTATGATATTCCATCGCGCGCCGTCTACTGCAATTGGGCAAACTCTGTTTTTTCTGTTTTCTTTTTTTTTCTTCTTCTCCTGTCATATAAATATAATTCTGCTCACTAAACTTGGCTAACTGACGTGTACAGGTACCTACACTTACGTGCATGTACATATATACCAAGTTCGCGTTCATTTACTTCCTTCATTATTTTCTAAGACTACGGACCTTGCTTCAAGTGCATACTATAGTCGCGCATTGATGATGGCACCTGACATAAATGTTTGACGTACTGAATTTTGTCACTCGAAAAAAATGACCCTATGTTTTCTCATCAAATGTCTCCGCATTATTCTCGCATCATAATGGACCTACAAGAGCAAAAAAAAAAAAAAATCTGTCTGTGATCTGGTACGGTACGTCCGTACTTTACTCCTACACGCTATAGCTCACGAACGAAAATCGATTTAAAAAATGCACATGTAAGTTGTAAGTTGGCTCAACTTAGATATGATTAGATATTAGGATGTATCTGTACTAAGACGGTGGGTGTAAAGCCAAAAAAAAACTCGCGGTTATAACTTTATCAATTTGGCATCACAAAATTGATTAATTCAGGGGCAAAGTTCCTAGTTTACCTTTACATTGGTGCAATTAAAAAACTTAATACTGTTGGAATATTAATTACCTTTGTTGCATTTCAATTCTTTTTTTACCAACCAGTCAGAGTCAGTCCATCGTGTTTATTAATTTTTTTATCTTTTCATTTTGAAGCGGAGACATATCCAATAATTTGGCGCTTCACATCTTTTGCCGAAAATTACATTCCCGAGGAAGGTCTACTTAACTTTGTCCATGCTGTCAATGCAATTACTGTCCGATGTTTCTTATTCTTTCTGCTGATAATATGTAATAATATACGGATCGTAACTTGGCCGATATCCAATGCGCTGCTAACTTCTGGAAACTTGGTTTTTTTGTGCTTTAAAATGGCCAAGGAAACAAAGAGAAACAAATAGATATAAATAGAAACAACAAGAAACAAATATGGAAAAGGTACTGAAAATATGTGTTGTAATAAAGTATGCATTCAATAGTAAAAAACAAACATATGCTTCCCTAAACTCGACCATGTTCAATGCCCGCTGTCATAGTGGAAAATTGTATACAAGTGCACCAAAGAAATGGAACGTGCCTATGTTAGCAAACGTTAATTTCTGAGAGTCCAGCATTAAATGTAGATTTTATGAATATTTCATTGAAAAAGGAAATGATTCGATTACTGTTGCATGTCCCACAAAATTACTCAACATTTTGTTTTTAGTTCTTGCTGACTTGTGAACGCAACTACATCATTGAAACTTAATATTAATAATTGGATAAACGGAGTCTGAGATCTGAAGGTGTTTTAAGAAATTTGTTGCGACTGAAGAAATGCTTCTTAATATCTTCTAAGAATTTGATGTATTTATAATTGTGGTAAAAATTTTCATGAAATATAATAAAACGAAAGAGAAACAATTAGAAAGAAGAAGGGGAAATCATAAGAACAGGACACGATGTGCAGAAGAAATGAAAGGCTTTTGGCGCGTGATAGTTGCAAATCTACGTTAGGTGAGTCCTGAAGGCAAGTCCAGTAGGTCTTTGTTATTCTAAGCTGCGTACGCTCCTGTCTTCTTCATCTCCTGCGATGTGCTTTGGTTCGTTCACTATTCAAAGTCTTCTTCACTTTCCGTCCTTTTAGGGCATCATTATCTCTTTTCATTTGCCGAAGATGTTTTGCTGCTCTATATTATTTCACTATCACTGTTATTTTTTCATATGTGGAAAAAGATATGACGAAGGGGGAATTTTAGTTAAAAAGTACGTGCTATCGCAGCCCCGACAAACTTTTCGCGGACTTAAACGCGTTTTATTTTCAACTGCATATATTGGCTCTGGATAACTCCAAAATTACAAGTACATTACTTAAGTATAGTGAGTGCTAATCATCATCATAATGCATGTGTTCGGCCTACTATTTTCTCAATAAGTTCGGTACTTAAAATGTGAAGCAACTCGTAACACAGACGGCACTAAATATACGTATCGGAAAGTCGTTTCAAAAAATGTCCTGCCCACTTGTAAAACCTTATTGGACCTGTTTTCATTATTGATAACTTTTTTTTTTATATTAAGCATCATGCATAAGAAAGCCCTACATATACGGTGTTATTTGTCTTCCCCGTATGTCGTCCCCACGTATACAGAAAACAAAGTATTATTGGAGCAACCATACTATGGCTGGACCAACCACAGAAATGGTCGTGTCAACCAGGAGCATGGTTGTGTCAACTGTAGTATGGTTGTCCCAACAATACTTTTTTTCCGTCTAACACAATCCGTCCTGAGGAGTTCCTGAGGACGTCCAAATGTCCGTTTTTGTCCTGAGCAGCTTCTCGGGAGCTCCTCATCAATGATGTTCAGATTTTAAATAAATACAAAATTAGAAAATGTGTATATATATATATATATATATATATATCCCACACAGCACAGTCCCGTCCCGGGATGTCCTGAGGAGCTCCCCAGATGCTCCTCAGGTCAAAAAATGGACATTTGGACGTCCTGAGGAGCTCCTGAGGACGTGATACAGCACAATCCGGGACGGATTGCTGTATGGGATATAATAATAATAATAATAATAATAATAATAATAATAATAAATATAATAATAATAATAATAATAATCGTCTTTATTTAACAATTTTGCCATTACATAGTCTGGCTCATAATTGCTAAAGGGCGAGCCACAGAAGTTACTGTTTTACAGACTAACCCGTACCTTATATGTTAAATATATGTACCTTCAAGCAGTTGTGAGGACTCGGTTGATGGGGAATCGTTTGATCGGGTGATGTTTGATTGCGATTTTTTTTTAATATGCACTTAATATATATACACGAGGACCAACATTTATTTTATTATATATATATTTTTAATTAATTATCTTGCTTTTAAGTAACAATATTTGTGCGCAACATTGTTCATTAAAAAAGTCTACCCCGACATATGCAATACATAATAACATGAAAAACACATACTTAACAAAAATATTAAAAAAAATGATCTTGAAAAAAAGAAAACTTTGAAAAACCGTTTTGACAAATCTAAACTAAATAAGACAATTAAAGATCTTAAAATTGCGTTATTTGCACTTCACAACTCGAAGTTTCAACATTTTGTTTATTATTATTATTTATTTATTTATTAGTGATTATTGACCCTCGAAAAGTACTATAAGAAACAGTGATGAGAACTAGGCAAGAACGGATTTTGATAAAGCTGGTATGGTTTCGCTGCACACCTTGAAGGACCTTCGAACCTACGCCCAAAGAGCTGTCAGATGAAGAACTAAACAACCTAGTGCAAAGAATCAAGACTTTTTCTGCTGACACATATTCACATATTCCTAATATAAAAATCAATGAAGTAAAAGGTATTATTAAAAATCTAAAAATTAACAAGACACCTGGCTATGACAGTATATTGATCGTAAGATCATAAAAGAATTACCCATTAAAGTAACAAGATTCATTACATCATTGATCAATGCTATCTGTGTGCCATACTTTCCGAGTCAGTGGAAGGTGACATAAATAATTATGATCTTAAAACCCGGCCAAGATCCAGGGATTGTTTCGTCATATAGGCCTATTAGCCTGCTATCCATTCTCGGTAAAATTCACGAAAAACTATTATTAAATAGAATAAACATAATTATTAATGAAAGAAAACTCATTCCTGAACATCAATTTGGCTTCCGAAATTATCATGGCACCATTAAACAATAAACGATAAAATAACATCTGAAATCATCGAAGCTATTGAAAATAATAATTATTGCTCGGCTGTGTTTCTGGATGTTGCCAAAGCATTCGACAAAGTATGGCATGAGAGATTAATAAAGAAATTAAATAACTGGTTCCGAAGAAAGTATTACTTAATGCTGAAGTCATATGGTAACCGTACATACCTGGTAACCGTACATACCAGGTTTAAGTTCAAGAAGAAACATTAAAACTTCATTTTCAGCGTCTTGGGTCCTACGCTTTATTCGTTATTTACAGCTGATCTACCATGTCACATTGTCAAACATAACAACCGCAACGTATGCAGATGATACGGCATTACTGTCCATAAATTCAAGTCCAATCCTACCCTCTCAGTATCTACAAGATGATGTAAACAATCAATGAAGATGATGTCAATAAATCAAAGCATGTCACTTTTACCCTCCGTAAAACAGACATGTAGCAAAATAAAACTTGACGAGCAGACAATTCTTCAAGGTGATAGTGTTAAATATTTAGCAAATAATGCACCCAGATCGCCGCATCACATGGGAAGACCCTATCTGGACGAAGCGTAAATAGCTAAATTTGAAATTAAGGAAGATGTGCGTGAAGCTAGCAGATCACTTCCTAGCAGATCAATTTTTTATTGCAGTTCTAGTAGCTTGCAGATGAGTTCTGAAGTTCCTGATACTTTTCAGCGATAGTTCAAGCTAATTTGATTAATAAAAAGCAATTAAAAAAATGATCTGCCAAATAAGCGAAAGTTAGCAAATCATTTATGAAAATGGTTATTTTCGTGACTAGGGAGTAAAAGTGGTCTTTACCACGGTCAAACACACGAGGGTGTCAAATCTTACTCCTGCGTCACGAACAAGATTTTTCGTTACCCAGAGAGGAAAATGCCTGCAAGAAGAGAGGCGGTGGAAGCAAAAAAGGCGGTGGAGCAAAAAAACTAGCGAGGGCTACAGTTTCCTTACGTTCCTTGATGAAATTAAAAATCGTAGTAGCATCACCCTCTATATATATGTATACATTCATATTGAATTATACACGGAGAAAAATATTCTTGTAAATTTTACTATGCCAGATGGCATTTTCAGGGCAGACTTTCGTCATGAGAAAAATTGCAATTTTTTGTAACAAGAATTGTTATGAAACCCAAAGAATAAATATTTCATCTTACAAATATTTTAATGATTGTATAGGAATTATTTTATGGTTGTACATAAATGTGGGTTAACATCACAGATTTGGGCTTCTGACATTTCAGGTATATGTATACCAGGCTAAAAGCAAGATATTTTCGACTGAGTTTGGGTACTTAATTGCGTGCGTGCGTGTGTGTGGAAAAGGGAAAGGGAGAAAGAAATGGAGAACGTAGAACAAGTAGAGAAGAAAAGGGAACAGGAAAGATGGAGAGAAGGCGAGACAGCGTACATGGAGAAGGAAGGAAGGAAGGAAGGACGGTAGAAGAGGGAGAAAGGGAGTGAGAGAGGTATGGATATTTGAGTCGCAGGTATGCGGTTAAGCAGTATATGTAGTTTGTACTGACGTACAGTTGAAGTACGGTAAAAATAGCATTTTACAAGAGTCTACTAATGCGGTCTGTTTTTGTTGCGCGAAAAAGGTTCCTTCTAAATGAAACTTGTTTCGCACTCTGCTTTTTCTTATTCAAATAACGCGGTGGAGCTCGGGGCGCCGATTTCGCGAATTGCAGTAATCGCCGTGACTCTGGGTATGTTGCTGCCTGCCACGCTTTCGTTGGTTGTGTTAGTTTTGAAGGTTAAGTTCCTTTCGGTACTGCGAGTATGTTTCTTTTTTACGTCGTCTTTTCAGTCCGAATTCACATAGACGATTTAGTCTTCTATATATATATATGCATATTTACTCTTGTGTCAGTAGGCGTAATTTCTGGGATTCGACGTCTTATAGAAATTTCTAATAATTTACTATTAAATTGAATTCTTTTTAAATCGCGGTACTTGCGGTTTAATCGGATATCCATTATATTTTAGAATTTTAAAATATTCTAAAATCTGAACTGAAGGTATTAAATTATTTTATTATTGAATTTGTAGTTGCATTGTATCGTAGGTGGAACGTGCGGACATTTGATGACAAAACAGTCGGTGGTTTTTTTTTTTTTTTTTGTTCTTGTTCGAGCGTCTAAGCTACGGCATATGTCGATGTAATTATCACCATACGAAGTGTCATAAGAAATTCATATTATTTATAAAACATTTTTAAATTATCGAATCAATCACAGAGTATGAAGCCAGTAATATTTTTATCTTGATCTTTAGGGTTAGGTTAGAACACGTATTTATTTATTCGTCCCTTCAGTTTATCGCCGGCAAAGATTATGATGTACAGTTATAAATACCGGCCATAAAAGTAACTCATACAAACGACTCATCCCTTATCTTATCGTAAGTAATTTATATATATATGGGGCGTTCTCTGCCAGAAAGACACCCCGCTCCCCTCCCCAAAATTAGTTTAGAGTTAAATAGTTGCATAAGGGCTGAAAATTTAGTATAACATGCCTACTTTTATATGCCATGCGGTGATTGACGCAAAATACACATTGACGCAAAATATAGTAAATGGAAGTGGAAAATTCACAAAAAGAATTATATTTATTGGAGAAGAAGATATATGTTAACGTTGCGAAAAGAATTTATATTTTGTACTTTCAATTACAACTGTTATATTTGAAAAATTCAATATGGCGGATAAAAATTAAAAATACCCTCTCTCACTTTTTCGATTTAATGCATTGTTTTCTAGATAAAAATTGATGAATATCGTATGAATTGTTTATTGCTCCTGGTAAAACATAATCTTAAATCACGGCGACCTGAAGCGTTTAATATCAGTGGTGTAGAAATGCGAATGATATATACATGTGGAAGTTTTGGAATTAAAAATGAAACTCCAGCAAAATTCAAGATGGCGGACCAAAATGACCGATGGAAAATTAAATCTGAACTTTTTGGAATAAAAAATATTGCCATATATTGCGGTAAACTTTAACTATAGATATATACTGTCATGATTTTTATCGATATGCTGTGTTGTTTACGAACAACATTTTTATTCAACATTAAAGTGCTTTTTGAAGCGTCTTCCATGTTTATTTTGATATCGGGGATCTTACCCAGTATTGGTACTTTAGTCGGGCCTCTCGTCCAATACCTGCCTGGCTTGGGACGCCCTACACCAGAGCCCTCAAGCTCTGTCAGTAAAGCCCCTGGATTCATCCAAGTGCGCCAGCCCCCTCACCTTCGACAAGGTCACCAACTATGCACCAAAGTCGACTTTGTTGAGATATTTGTGAGGCGTTCCGGCCATGAAAGGCAGTGGACGAAACCCTCCTCGCGATTTCATTGACTGCGTAGTGTAGTATTATTTAGAATTATTTCGCATGAATTTAATTCTCTCTCTTATCCTGGGACTCATTCGATGCGCACGCATCGGATTTAGATTCGCTTCTGCTATAATATGTGTACAGGCATAGAAAGGGTTCTATGCTCAAAATTATAGAGTCCTCCTCGTTGGATAGATGGATAAATGAAGATGGTTATTCAACTAAAGAAAGATCGATTTTTATTTCGCAATTCTAATCGGGTTTTGCGTGGATCTTTGTTCGAATATTGATTATAATTTTTAAGGGCCGATGATGAACGATGTTGTACTTACTACAGGAAGTGTCTTCATTTTTTTTTATTTTTTTTTTTGATGAAAATTAATGCCGAAAAGTAAAAGTTGGTCGATATTGAAATGTTCATGAAGATCGTCGTAATATTAAGAAAACGAAACAAAACAATTTTGAATAAGAGCATATTCCCTTTTTCTGTGGAAGAAGTCTGTAAGATTTACAAGATAAACGTCCGAACGAACAGAAAACATAAAGAATTAAAAAGTATGTAACGCGGATTCGCGAAAATTAATGTATTAACATAAATGTTAAAACGAAGTCAACCATAATAAAATGATTCAAAACTGAAGATATAGGGTCTTCACCTCCGCGCTCCGCCAATCTCCGACATACAAGTCCCAACTACATTTCAGATGGATTTGTAGTAATTAACAAATGACTCCCTTGCCTATAGTAAATCCATTAAGACTATTGTTTGCTTTTAAAGAGGCAATAAATGGTTTGGGGGTTTGTACAAACTCGACGAATCAAAATTAGAATACCTGATGACATGCAGCGTACCCATTTTTTATGACTCAACGTTGCAGGTGTATTGAAGAAAATGATGGATATAAAATAGATTTGTCATGATCAGATTTTCAAAGTTTTCAATCACAAAAATTAAGAGGGACACAGTAGCAACTACTTTCAATAAATCAAAACTTCTTTCTTTCTTTCTTTCTTTCTTTGGTATACATACATGCGTAGTTTTAGCACGAAGCCTAACGTGTATGTGTGTGTATGCATATAAAAAAATAAATATATAAATAAAACAATAAATGTGCAAAATTTTAAAAAACATCTATTTGTCATCTTCGCCCACTGTACAGCTTGAATCTATTGCTAAATACAATTATACAAAAAATGTTATATATTGCAAAATATTTTTCTCAAATAATTACTGATGATCGCGGTGTTTTTAAATAGAACTAGAACTTTTCTTATTATATAAAATATTTGTAAAATACGTAGAAAAGTACGAAATAATACAAACATAAAACTGGAATAACTTGTATTATATGCGATTATAATGTCGGGACATTTATCTGTAATTCAATTATTCGTGAGCATTGAACGAAAGGTGCGTAGAAAATAAATTCGTAAAAAAGACAGCAGGACAACTCGTCAAGCGGCCCCGCCGAATCTTTTCCCACATTGGCCATTCCGCGCGGCGTCGGCCATCTTCATTAATCAAAACACTTTTTTTACTTTTTAATCTTCGACGGTCCTATAACTCATATATTCATACTCGTCCCCGTATCTAGTTTCAATTTCCTGTTGAATACGTTTCAGTTGCAATCTTTTTCCAGGATATTTTAAGTGATGTTTTCATCGGAGCCATAAGAATTCGGTTTTACCCGAACACGAATTCATTACCGGTTCGTATTTCTGAATTAATTGATATTCATGTGTGCATTACGTGTACCGGTCGGGCCTCTGTGGGTTTGAGTTATTCGAAATGAAATTTAATTGGCGCTTATTTTAAAGCCTCGATCTTTTCTTATTACTCGTTAGAATTTAAAATCCGGCTTTACGCTCAAAATTCGTATTCTCCGGTTTATGACCGACCATGTGAACGATCGCTCGAAACTTCTTGGTATTTAGACATTATAAAGTAACGTTCCTTTTTTATGGATTGTCCGCGTCCAGTTCGAATTATATTGGTTATTTGATTAAACGTATAAAACGTTTAAGACATTACACACATAAACGTTTGAATATATAGTTGATGAAAAAATGCGTTGCGCAACTTTTTTATGGACCTTCAATTTACGGAAACTTTACTTGCTGTACGTACGTATATTCTTGCTGATGTTGATAATTTTTTAAATTTGCAATAACGTAAAAGTATACTCTACAGAAAAGTTGCGATATGCACAGAAGGAAGCGCTCTTGCAGCGCTACGGTGTATAAGAAGAATAATTGTTGAATGAAATTATTTCGTTAAATTATTGTGTCGATTATAGACTTTCGGCGAAATGACCTATTGAATAACGTTCGCACTGCAAAACTCGGTGAGTGGCTCTATTGAGAGCCGTGATGTAAGCTTACTTTCATGAAGGGGCGGGGGGCTAACGTAGAACCGTTACCGGCATAACCCTAGTAACATCAAGAACATAAATTAAAAATGGTTGTAATTTTTTTTTTTTAATCATTGGTTTAAAATTGAATCAGAATTGTGCAAAAATAATTTTTTTTTTTTTTTTTGACTAGTTGTCATTCAATTTTAAACCAATTTCACCAGTGGTTTATTTTCGATATTGTATGTCATGTAGAATGACCCTTCTACAGCACGAATTATGGAAAAGTATTAAATACAATTGCCATACATTCCATATGTTGAATTATTTGAAACAAATCCATATGTGAAAAATGTTATTTGAACATTTACCCCCACCCCACGAGTTTGAACTCTTCACTTTCCATGTCAAATTCAAAATCAGGGATCTCAAAATTCATATCATAACAAATTTCAATCGAAATGAATGTATTTTAACGAAATTAGAAAATGAAGGGTCGGAAGAGGGTCGTTTTTTAAATCACTGCAATGTTAGTTCGATTCAATACATTCATGGTATTAGTCATTGTTTCCGTCGTTGAAAAGAGCAAGATTAATAAAAAAAAGTTGACGTTGATGCGATGTTACTATAACTACAATCACTATTCATTTCACGCATTTTACATATTTATTTCAACCGATCTCACTAATTTTTTAATGATTCAAGGCATTTTATACAAAATGTTGCACCTGCTCATAGTGGTGAGTAAATAGCATTCGAATTTGCCGCTTTAATACATTTCGGACATTTGCGACTCAATTCGTTATAAATTGGAGCCACATCAGAAACTCCATGCCGAAGCGGACGAAGTAAGGCACGAACATATTTTCAATGCAGAAACGTTACTGCTATCTGCTATACATATCTTATATAGAGATCAGTGGGGACCTTAACGCTAAAAAATATTTTTATACGGTTTTCTGTTCGAAAGTTCCAGTCGAACTAGAATTTTCAGTCAAACAAAGCCGCAGTTGCGCTAGTGCGATTTTCGGCAGAAGTTATAGATTGTATTGCGAGACACTTGCAAGACACCGCCTTGAGCTCGCTTGCAATTCGATCGTCCGCGATCAGTATTCTCTTCAGAAAATGTGTCATGTTGTTTGTAAAATGTATAATATTCGAAATAAAAGTGGCATTTTTTTGCAACCCAGCGTTTTTTCTCATTAAGAACATTTGCACTGTCAAACCATCTACATGAATACATCGGTCTACAAAGAACGCAGAGAAAATGCGAAGGGTCGAACTTTTCCAAGTTTTCGAACAAAAGTGTTAAACATGAATTGTCATTGTCAGTTTGAAAAAAAATCTGTTAATTTAGATGTTTTTTAAATTCCGCAAATTTATTTGAAATGCGAGTCCGAGACAAAGTTATGTTTGATATGTCGTTTAATTCATCACTTGATTGTATTTTTCGTAAAGACAAAACTGCTCGAGGGTGAGATTATTTATATGCCGAAGAGTATATAGCGGTAAAATCCGTCGACTGCTATCTCAATGAAGCGTCACTGATGAGGAGCGCATGAACTTTGGCGGCAGGTACACAAACATTTTATCAATATTCTTATGATTATTCGTAGCTTTGTTTGCGTAAAATCTTACGGTGCTGGAAAAAATTCCGTTATTTATATTTTGTACTCGTTATATTCTGCAGTGGTCATCAGTATATAGTCTCAAATAATTGAATAATATAATCCACTAATTTCGGCGCATTCTTCCACTGCACCGTATACTATAAACTCTCTCTCTCTCTCTCTCTCTCTCTCTCTCTCTCTCTCTGCCTGCACGTCTGTCTATAGCTGTCCGTTTCGTGTTCAGGATTCATCATCTTTTTCTCATGCGAGTTTCTCCTCCCTCGTTTTCGACGAGCACCTATGAAATTACCACCCTCCACCCTTCCCGCCCAACTCGGTTTTGCACTCTGTCGTCAGTAGACTACGGAATAATTAATAATTACGTGGTGGCGTTGCCCCCGGGAGCCTCGCAGCTGCATTCCGGGCTGCGTGATCATAGAGAAGCTGCCAAAAAGCCCGATATAATTTTCTTTGGACGCGACGCCGCGCAACGTATTATCTGCATCCCCCAAGTTAAAAGCATATAAGAACGGAACGCAAGCAGTCAGTAGCAAGGTCGGCAAAAATATGCGAGCTCGTTCCGGTAAAAATGCTGCGTCCTAGACTTGGCAGGGCGTCAGACGCTAAGGCGAGCAGGCCCTACCAAGGTCGTTTCATAATATACCGCATATGCATATACATATATTCATTCATTCATATATATATATATATATATATACATACACATATATATGTATATATGCGTCGATCGCGAAACGGCTGCGGGGCTGATGCTTTCAATCGGAGTATTTCAGTCGAACAACACGGGTACATTTCATATATCTATAATATTTTATTAAGTAAGTTTTGTTTAATTTTATTAATATATAGGCTATTACGCAACTAGTGAGGAAAAATGATCTCGGACAAGTGAGTAGGTTATCACGCGAATGAAGCGAGAAAGATTATAAAATCTTGGCTTATGTAAACGTCATGGTTTCATTTTGAAATTTGAGGGTACATTACAGCATCGAAGAAAGTGGTAATCGCAATAATTGCAAAAATGTATATCGAATCTGACGGTCATAGGTTTTTTTAAAATAAATTTTCCATTTACACGCAAGAAGATACCTTCCACTTTCAATAAACTGAAACTGATTAATTCATATGTTAAATTAACAAAAAAAAAAAAAAAAAAAACGATATCTTTATTATTAATATGTTAAGGAAAGTAATGAATGAGGACGCACATTACTCGG
>JAPYZR010002212.1:0-17704 GCA_030522945.1 Trichopria nigra
ACTTTCATTTTACTACTGTTTTTGACGTTTTTTTCATTGGAATCGTGTAAATTATTCAATTATTTCAGTAAAAATGTACTTAAATATAATTTTTTTTTTTAAATAACTATAAAAAGGGTTAAATATGAAAAATAATGTTTTTACGGTTTTAAAAAGTCGTTTTTTACGGTTTCTCTTACGGCTGACGCCTTAGTGCACACGCGACACGACCGTCTCGCCTCTTTACTGTTGTTGTCAAATGATTACAATTTATAATATAATCATGATAATATGTTATTATTTAAATTTGCTACCATATTATATTACTGAAGTTGAAGTATCATTCATCGTCAAAAAAACGTCAAAAACAGTAGTAAAATGAAAGTTTGATTTTTTAGCTTTCGTTTTTTGGCCGCCATTTTGTTAAACAAAATCCTACGATAAAAAACCAAAGCTTGTTGGAAAGTTTAGATATTTTGTGCAATTTTGTGCATATTTGCGACAATAACAAAAAAAATTCTCCCCCACTCAAATTTTTGATTGATTAAAAATTAAAAAAAAAATCGTATTTTTTATTTAAATTGTTAATTAACTATAAATTGCAAAAATCTTCTTACTTTTTCACAAAGTTTCCTGAGCTCAAACGTAAGATACAAATTTTGCCTTTTTGGGACTTAATGGGTTAAAATGTGGAATTTTTTACTAAACCCAAAAATAATTAAATCTGAACAATCTACTCGTGATAGTTCATAAACTGAAGAACTTGAAAAGCTGAAACTTGACTTACATTTCTAAAAAATCCCCCCTAAGAAATTTAATAAACGTGGAAAACGCAAATATACTTTTCAGACTCGACATTTTTCAAAGGTCTTCAAATTTCGTTTTATGATCAACAAGTACATCGCCACTACATGAAAAATAAGCTATACATGCTTTTCCAAATTTACATTACTCGTTCATTTTAAAACCATTGCAATTTTTAAAGTGTTCTTGTTTTAAATCGATTCCTCAACTTTTCTTCACTACACGCAGATGAGAGAAAATCACACGTCTAAAAAAAGTATACATTTTTCACTAAGAGGACGACAACCGTCGAATGTACCTAAATGTCTAAACTTTACAACAATTTTCAGTCGCGAGAAATTCGTGCAAAGTGTAGGTGATAACAATTCACAATGGTTAGTCAAGTATAATTACGCGGAAAGCCTTGAGCGAATCGCACCGCAAGCAAATTAGTTACTTGGCGATTCAATGCGCCCTCTAAGACTGAAACATCAGCCGGATGTACCGGGGAACCGAGGGTAGACTTCGACCAGTGCGACTGGGCGAACGCAAGGCAGATGGATTCAAAGGTCGGAGGGAGTTCTTTATCGCGCGGCATAATCGCTGCTGTTTTGTACCTCAGCGCTATATGTATATACGTATAACGCAGTCGTTTCAGTTCCCAGCGAGTTGACTCGCCGCATCGTCCTTTAACTATGTGGCTTGCTTCGCATCTGGTAAGTTTTCAGCCGAGACAAGGTAGTGCTGTGCAAAGCAACTGAGTTTACGCTAGTTGCAATAACTACAACCAAGTTTGCTCCTTGCACGCAGAACTTTCCTGTAAAAGCGACCGGTAGGGCGGACGGAAAACGCAGCCGAGTGAAGGACACTTGCCAAATTAGTCGTGATTTTACAACCTGTCTTTTTTGCAATAAATTTATGAGTCTCAAGTAATCTCGTAGGGAATGAAAATTTCATATATCAAATAATTGGATATTTGCTCGAAGGATTGATTAGTTAGATTTTCTAAATCGTAAGTTGCGCCATCAAAATAAACTTAATCATTAAAGACAAGTGTCAGAAAAGATTCGATTGGATGGGAACAATTTTGTAAAAATTCAACAAGTATCATCGATTACATTTTCCGTTAACTAGCAGTACTCGAAAGTTTTTAGATATTCATGAAATTGTAATTGTGGGAATGCAACGCAGTTCGTAGTGTCAATTTTACGTGATAGGCACTTGGAATCGCTTATAAAGTATTAATTACTCTCAGCGATATGCTAGACCTCCAAACAGTTTCCTTCTGGAGGTAATGAATATACAGCAGATATCGAGCGGAGACACTATCCGTGAAATAGCTTCTGGTGATTTCGGTCGTAATTCTGATCTTTAATTACCGTAAGTTCTCGCCAAGCTGAAAATATCCTCAACGGAGAAAGTAAAGGATTGTTGGAATAGTTGAACGCTCTGCGCTAAACAATAGCGCCTTTTTTTATTCAGGCTCTCCGTCATATGGATGGGGTACCCCATTTCCTTTCCCGACCGAGCGCGCAATTGCCAGAAGTACACTCGCGCTGACCGCACCGATCCAATGAAAATTTGAGCGCATCCAATAATATCCACGAGTTTCTGAAAAGTGGACGAGTGAATTTTTCAAAAGATCACAGGCTGAATTTCAGACAAGGCCGGTAAAATCCCGTCTAAACGCGAGCATCACGTCGAAAGGAAGCAGGAGAGCGAAAAATAAATTCCCATCGTCCAGTCGTGGAACGTGCCCATGGGCGAGCTGCTACTCGTCGGTTGTGCATTTGTACGAAATAAAGTAGGAGGTCGAATCTACCTCCGTTCCGGTCGATTCACGTCGCGCGGGGCTGCGCGTAATCTCAAAAGTGTCTACCCTAGCCCTGAGGGACACCCAGGACATGTCCATGTGTGTGCCGTACGCCGTCATGGTATGCCTCTGCTCAAGTCTCTCGTGAGAGACCCCGGATCTCGTGCGGGAAAGAAAAGCGCCTGCCCACCCGTTCCGATTGCCAACTTGTTCCGGACTTTGAAACTCATATGGCTCGCCGCAAGCGCCGAAGTCGAGCCCATTAGAGCTCTTCGGGGACTGTCGAGACGCGTTCGAGGAACGCGTAAACCGCCTCCTTCATGAATGACGTCGATCCTCAACGCGAGAAATTCCACGTCCATCCGACTACTCCCTTCAGTTCAGGGTACAGAAATCGCCCCAAGAACTGTTTGGTAAAAGTGACTTGACATTTTTGACCTGCTCGAGAAATTGCTTATAATTTGGAATCGATATCTTCTTAAAGAAGGATTCGGATTTGATTCTGTTTACGAAAGCTTATTTACGGCATAAACCAAACTATTTTATTCAGAAATAATAACATTACAGTCGTTATTTTTTGTCTTTGGAAGATATGGAAATTATTTATTGCCCGCAACCGCGACGTTGCAATTGCGTCATTACTTGATTCGCTCACGCGTTTTCTCTCGTGCGAATGCTGCACGTCGTATCAGGAGAGGCCGAAACGAGTTACCTGAAATATAGTCCGGAGCGTGGCAGCTGACGTTACCAGAGACCATGTCACATTATTTTTGCAGGCAGCAAAGCGTTTTCTCGGCCGCGCATCCCGCTGCATCAGCAATTCCCGTTATTTTTTTTTTTTTTTTTAGGGGTGATTGTAAAACCGGCGCTACACCGAAGTGTTCGTTAACGAAAACCTGCTATCTGCGGGGAAAAATTATTTCTTCGAAATAATTATTTCGTAACATTTTCCGTTTCATTGCAACTACTACTTTTTTACATTTGACTCCTGATTTCAACAACACAAACGATCAGCGATCATGCGTTTAATGATATACATGAATCCGTTTGAGGAATAAAGAGTTTAAGTTATGAAGGCGAATTCATAAACAAAGAATGTGAATGAATGAAGAATATACTACAATGTTGTAATACAGTAATTATCACACCTTTTAAAAAAAAAGTGAATAAAGGCACAATTTGGTATACATTAATTTCAGTCTGCACGAATTGAAATTTTACGTATTTCGACTAATTGGACGTCCAAAGTACATTCAATTGTAACCCATGGCGAGGAGGTAAATCGGATGTCTATTGTGCACGTATAATGGACGTACAATGAAGTGAAGCTAAAAGAATTTTGTATATTACTTCAGGGCCTGGAGGATAATAATTATCATTTTCAAGTTCGTAATGATCCTATTGATAATTCCATTAATTTTCTATGATCTTTAAACATTTTCTTTGGTTCTCCGTACAACCTTTTAACTTTTTGATATCATACATCGACGCAATTGTAAGCGCCACTTGTTAAACGTTTTACCTTGAAGAACAATTTTAAAACATGTATCTATAGATAAGAAAAGAGTCGTGTCCTTTACATGGGACGTGCAATCACTTTCAGTTCTTGGTTTTGTAGGTCGTTTTATCAACCAATTTATAAAATCTTTTTCATTTCTTTGCGGATATAATTACTTTCTAAAGTTTACATGCTTAAATGATATTCGGTACGTGAATTATAAAGATAGTGCGATGATCCGATAAAAATGACAATAATGACTTACTTTTGAATCATTTTTCCAGGGATAGAAACTTTCAGAGAGTTTAAAGCTTTGAATCGTGTGGGAATTGAAGTTCAATTCAATTCGCGCAAAAGTACATTGGTCGTAGGAGTACTTTTTATATACATTCCGCGGAAGTTTCATTCAAAGGATTTAAACTTGAACTCGTTTTAGCGAAACTTTTTTCTGCGTAATTTTAAAGCCCCTTCGTAGTTTTGAATTAATTAAAATGACGTAAGCCTGCAAAAGAGATTAAAGTTTTACTAAATTTTACTCCACTCAATGTAAATTTATCTTTTATACGAGGGGTTCTAAAATGTACAGGTTACTGCGACAAATTTGTAAGGTGCTTCTTCTTATGAATTTCTTATGTATCGTGTTGTAATTAAATTCAACTTGCCTTTATATTTTAAGACAATTTCAGGTATAAATGTAAATAAAACTAAAATGTAAAAAATTATAAAACTTTGATAACAGTAGCTTACAACATACCAGACATGATACAAGATTTATAAAAACTGTTAGTATTACATACATGTGCAGGGTATATCGGAAAGTATTAAACATATTTTAAAAGAACATTACATTAGAATAGTCATAAACCGACAAATATTAATCTAGGTGGTACAAAACTATTAAAGACAAAATAGATAATTCATATTAAAGGGGAGTAGTCTATGCAATTAAATGTAAAAACTGTAATGGAGTTTTACATCGGAGAAACAGGACGATTATTAAAAAATAGAATTGATGAATATACACGTAATATTTATGGAGATGTAGAAAAATACACTAGAATAAATACAGGACACACTTTAGATTTTGATTATCCTAAAATGTTATACCTATTGAAAGAAATAAGAATAAAAGACGACATATATTGAGCATGTTTTCATTAAACAAAAAAATAAAAGTTCAGTTAATATTAGATTTGAAAAATCAATGCTATCTGAACTATATCTACCGCTTTTAGACTTTTTACAGTTTTTAATAGTGCGTATCAAAAAAATTTTAAACAATTTTTTCAAGAATTTTGGAAAGTCATTCTATCCGATATTGAAATGATTATATTTATTATTGTAATTTTTTCGCTTAAAGTTATAGAATTATGTGTTCTCGATATTTTTTATTTTGTAATATTTGTATTTTTTCTTCTTATAGAGAATAAAATTCTGAAGAGGGCTGCATCAGTCAGCCGAAATGTAATTTATATAATTTAAAATTATTTACCATCAATGTCCATATTCCCGTTGAAAAAAAAAACTGCGATTGGTGACATTTCACTTAAGAAAACATACGGAGAATAATAATTATAGATTTTTAATCACTGATTATTATTCTTTAGTAATAGATAAAACAATTTTTAAAATGAAATTCTGGTTTTTAATTAACGATCTTATGTTATAAATATAGGCAGAATGTTTTGCATTTTATTCTGGAATTTTGAATTTTGTATTTACTTTTAAAAAGCATCAATATTTATTTATTTATTTATTTATTTAACGTAATTAACGGCCTAATTAGACCTTTATACAAAAGAAAATACAATATAAAGTGTTCAAAGTATTCAATTCATTATTTTCCATGTCACAATAAAAACTTTAAATATAAAAATGTTATATTTCAAATCAAAGACAAAGGAAATTCGTGAATAAAACGATTGAAGCTATTTAATAATTACAATTCGTATAATTTATGATCCGTTCCTACACATTACGATAAAATTTAATCAGATTCAGACCTCAATCGAATTCGTCGACTGGACGACACTTGGTGTAGTAGAACGAGATAGAAATAAATTTACGATATCAAGCAGGTTTTATTTCCCAGGATAAAATTTCCAATTCAACCATGGTTTACGGTACATGCAAGTCCTTAAATCAAGTTCAAATAATACCCGTGAGACGATCCTTGTTAAGGCTATTAAACCCGTAGTGAGACGAGATACTTGATGGTTAATTTGTGTTTCTGTCCGGTCGGACAACCCATAACTTACTCTGACTTTATTTATTTCCTATTTCACATTTTAACGTTAACCTCTACTAGTTAGTTTCACCATCATTTGTATTATTTAAATTTCTAGAAATGATATATTTGTTAGTCTTAACTCTATTCTCAACATTTTCAAAATAATTTTCTGACGCAGTGGACATTTATTTCAAGCGCTATTATTTTTGCTCTCTGTCTAGAAGTCAATTGTGGAACAAGAAATGGTAATTGACAGTAGATCGAAGGTGTATGTGCCCCTCCTTTTCTCGGGTGTCCGCCTTTATGCTCTGTGACTTTAGGTCCATTGCAACAAAACTGAAAGTAACTTTATATCACCTTTATTAAAATGGATGAATGGATTACACTACTGTTTTGCAACACCAGTACTTTTTACGATTCTGTTTTTAGACTATTCTACTGATTCAGCGATGTTTTAGAGGCAATTTTTGAACAAGCACGAGTTGATAAGATGACAGTATCATTTTGCAAGCATAGCTGTATTCCTTATGAAAATGCTATATTGCTAAATAACAATAATTAAAAAATAATATTTGTAAATAGTTTTAATGAAAAGGCTGGTAGTGCATTCCCTTGGCAATAGGAAATTAATATTGTAAACCCATTAAAAACCAAATATAATCGAGTTTCAGTCATATCTCATTCGCATTGAGTTAGTAATAATATGGAATTATATTTCAAAAACGGCAAATCGCAGCATCCGATTGAATAGCTAAAATGTTGTCATCAAATCATCTACCCGCGTCGTCTGGGAAAATCCCTGGTGGGTCTGGGAAATCACGAGGACGAGAAGATCGCTAGGTCGGTCGTATTCTCGAAGGTAAACAGCATGCATAATGCAAGGCCACTCAAACGGTAGTCCGGTTGGTAATAAAGAACAATGCCTGGGCTCAATCCCTGCCTCGTTTCCCCAGACTTTTATCACCCTCCTCCCTCGGCCATAAATAAATTATCTCGGTGCTGAGTGTATACTTCTTCGTTCACTTCACGCCATGATTCGTTACCATCGCCATCGTCGCCTTGAAATCGGTTCTATACACTGCAGCGACGGGATGGCCGGTACATACAAATGTAGCACGGCCTGTATCCATGGGAGTTAATCAAGTGAAAGCTACGAGTCCACCCTGACAAAGCCATGGACCCGATGACGAAGAAAGTAAAACGGCAAAAGACAGTTTCTTTTACGAGATTCCTGCTGACCATAATTATCAGTTGATTCGTATTTTATTTTATTGGCCATTAAATAAAATTAGTTCCGGTATTAACTGGCGTTTTACGTAAAATACACAAGGGGTCCGGTTTCGATTATAATTTTACTAAATCCGATTCTAGCACGATCATTTCTTATAGTATTTTTCCTGCAAATTGCCTGAAACCACTCCCTGAAACAACTTCCGGATATAAGTGAGATCGCAACGTATGCCCTAAAGTCCCATTATTTTTTAACACCCTAATTCGATTTGTTAACAATGAGAAAATACTGCGACATCTATAGACAGGAATAGAAACTGTAATATTCTATAGAACCCTTTTTCGAATTTTTTTTCTGTATAGCTTATTTATACGTTGATGCTTCATGTTAAAAAAGAACCTACCAAAATTACAGTTGATAATTATACCAAAATTATAGTTGATAAATTTCAGCACCATCATGACATATTTCGATTGTGTGTTTCTCGGATATTGAATGGGGTGAAAGCAGGGAAGAAATTCGACACTACGATCAAGTTAAAGGGAAACATTCCATTTAATGTTTCTTTGATGCTTGTATGACAGATAATGAGAAAAAAATTGTTAAGGTTCATTAGGCAAACACTTATGGTTAACAAGATATACTACCTGTTTCAGTTATGCATTTTGTCGGCATTTGGAACACCGTTTTGCCATTGTGCTTATCTGGCATGGGTAATACGGAATAAAAAATCTGGCTATTGCAGCCTTATTATTAAATGTAGAACAGTGAATTGTACTAAACCATATAGACCTACTTCGCAAATTAGAAGAAATCCAATTTCCAACTGGAAAAAAATCATTCATACTAATACAACAAAAATGGAGTATAGGTTATATATATCTCACTTATATTTCTGTACTAACAATATTTTTCATATATAATAAAATATTCGCTAAATATTTGTTCTTAGGATTGCTACAATACTTTATTGTAGTTTACCTATGGCAGCGAAATTGCTGTTTACCTATATATTGACGTAAACGAAAGTTAAAACTATATTTTCTTTATTGACGGAGTGTACAACCGGCAATGTTACAGTTCTTTCAATAAAAGACCATCGGATAAAATTCAGTAAACAACTTTGATCGGTAGTAAAGAAAAGTCTAGATTAGATGGTTCTAACGTACTCTTTTTTTTTTTTTGGATGTTACATACACACTCGATTTATATCTCGGAAATCACACAATGATCGGATGTATAAGACGCGATAATTCCGAGAATAGGAAAGACATGAACCACACGATTTGTGGTTTTTTTTCTTCCTTTTTCTTACTCCTATCGAAATAGAGGTAAAATATGGTTTAGCCATGAGAGAATCGCTGGTGCTAAAATACTATCGCTTTCCAATAATATCAGAGTTGTGGTGTGGCGTTAGCTAGGAGAGCAGCAAAGAAACTAAAATTATTGCTTACTCCGCGGCACATTCCTCCCCATGCGGTAACCTGCGTATATCATAAAAGGGGCCAATTTTTAACTCGGCGAAGGCACAATTCATTCTTAGTACCATTTTAACAGCTCTATTGGAAAGTTCGATAACAAAGTCCGTCAAGAAATAAAACTAATAAAATATTTTCGTTGTGAGAATGTTCTGAATTGCACAATGCAAATCCATAAAAACATTTTATATGCATTTATACGAATTGTATACATTTTATACGATTCATTATTGATATATCCGCACAATATATATATATATATATATATATAGTTAGAATATATTTTAACTCGATCAAGAAATCCTTCAGTAAAGAAAGCTGTTTACCCCATTTTTCAATTTATCGCTACATCAGTTTCTATACTAATTTCCGTTTTGTATGAATTAACTCGAGTTACATAATAATTACATTGTATAAAGGAACATATTATATTCCAGTTAACGTCAATGAAATCACAGCTATAGCCTACTCGATTTAATTAATTTAGCCAAAGAGGCTAGCATAATACACATTTCGTACTACATCATCCTTAAGCGGTGATCTACTTCTACAGGTATCCTGAAACGAAGTAGGTCGTCCAACATGTGTATCAAACAGAAATGCTACCTTCTGGGTAAATTGTGCATCAACGACAAAGCAACCTGTACCGACGCCAACCTCAGTTTATGTCATTCGGTGCCCAACGTGAGGTGCAACCGCGAATCCATTTTAGATACATTGTTAATGCATGATATTAGAATACGTAAGAACTGTTTTGTTTCATTAATTTGCCCAAGTACATAAAATATTTTTAATTTTAATATCATCTGAAGTTCCACTTTAAAAAAACATTATCAATGAATTCAAGTTAGTATTTTTATGTAATTAAAAAACAAAAACACTCTCTAATTAATGAATGCATATATATATATATATATATATATATATACGACGACTTCGGGCCCTTAATATTAAACAGCAATTATGATTGTCTGGGTACTATTTGCTGATGGTACAAATAGAATAATGTTGAAACCAGATTTCATGTAAATGTTTTCTCTCTTAGACAATATCAATCAACTATCCTTATAACAATTTCCTTCCTCGGCATATTCTTTGGTATTTTTTATCAAAGATATGCATTAAAGAATAGATGAATTCATTTTCAAGCTCGCCAAAGATCAATGTGACTCCAAGCTCCGACTTGTAAAGATTTCGCATTTCGCCGATAGAGATACAGTTGGCCCTTTGGCAATGGTTTATCAGAGAGCGAGAGAGATTTGGATGAAAACGGCTATCATATTTGGCCGGCCCCCAGCTGACCCGCTATACATTTTTATTTGTTCTATAATCTTGCAATTTTGAAAGTCCGATCGTTAAGCATTGTAGAGGTATTTCTTTAATATGGGGTACAAGCAGCTATTCATATGTCCAGGCTCACATGTAATTGGATGATTAATGTACGTTCAGTTTCTGTCCATTAGAAAATGTATTTTTCATACGTCCATTGCACATCCACTGAATGTTCATTGTACATCAATTGTATCCGATCTGGAGGTACACAATGGATGTCCAATGGACGTACTTGCATTACTTGGGCATAATGTAGAAGTGAACAGGTCATTTTTTTTCTAATGCCATTCGGTTGGAAAGATGCCAGATGTCTTGGGATGCACCGTTAAATAATGCCCAATATTAAATATTTAAATGAGGAATAATAGTTTAGGTATACTTGTAAATTCCTCCGATTTTAAATTTAACGTTTGAAATCAAATTCGATTTGAAAATAAAAAAAAAAACATTTTACCAATTTAATGATCAAAACATAATTTAGCGAGAGCACTGGTTGCGACCGTCGCGTCGTATTGTCATTAACGTAGCCATTATCGTCATCACGACGCAATAATCGCTATTATCATCAGTATCGCAATCGTTAACATGTCATTATCATCGTCATCGTTTCCATAATCAGCGTTCTCGTAAGCATCGTCATATTCGATGTCGCTGCTTATACTATCTGTATTTACACGGATCCATCAAGGGTACAAAATTTTGAATAAAAACCCTTCCAAATGTTCACATTCTTAAATAATATTCCTATATAAATGAATATTCAATGTCTGTCCTCGATAAAAGCCTTCACTACGGAGAGGTCGCGGTCGCGTTTATTAGAATTCGACAAGGGTGGAATTATGGTCATGGGCACAGCCAGCGCTCTCTGCAATTTTACAATAATCACGGCGAGTAGGTGCGCACGATCCGTTAAAAAAAAAGGTCGTTACCGTGGGTATTATTATTGTCGGGTCGCGAGGCTGTCACGATGATGCTCCTGCCTCCTTGGAATAAATATGAATTAATATTATTTGCTTCGCCATAAAGCTTCGAAGCGATCTGCGCGAAGCTCGTTAATCTTCGCTAGATGCATCGTTCTAATGACGGGGACCCTCTGTCACCTCGTTCGCCTCATGGACACCCTAAGTCTCAAATTAACTATAATGAAATAACGATCCCACGTTAACGGACACGTTGCTCGAGTAACTTGCTGGTGGTGGGTGGGTGACAAAACGCACCATTGTCATCGTGTCTCCGATATACTTGCGAGCTGATCGCAGCTTTACGAAAAATAACGCCATATACCTGATGCTTTTATGAGACGAGAATTGCCGATGCGTTATGAAGTATTTTTTCTTTCCTTTCTCTTTTTGTTCAGTAATATCAGTCGTCTCTAACGGCATTTTATCGTCGAGAGAATATTGGCAAAGTTGATACAAACAATCATAAATAGTTAGGAAAAATCTATGAACTGAAAGCACAATATAAAAATTATAATTATATAGTTAGCAAGCAAAGGAAAAATAATAGTCATCAAATCACAAAAAAAAAAAAAATAAGCTTTGCTTTATTTTCATTTATTAATACAAATAATGAACGGAACAATTATGTCGAACAAAAAATTATTTGAGGTTACTGACATGAAAATCAAGAATAAAATTTAATGAAATCAAATCAAAGAAAACAAAAAATAATATATTCAAAAACTGAAAAAAGAAAAATATTAAGTATAAACGCAATGTCACATTATACAATGCGTTTGCAAAGACGCACATGGTATCGTTACAGTAAAAGGATGTTTTCAGATGATTTCTACCGGGGAATAATATTTTATCATTTTAAAAGTATTACTCGAAATCATCATCACTCAAGATATTCGTGTTTCAAGCCCCTGTACTTCTTTTCTTACCTAAGGTGTATATTTGATGACCTTGTTTATATGTGTCACCTTTATTGAAACTGGTCAGGTATTATTTTTATCCTATATTGGGTAATAGTCAGGCCCAACAGAAAATTATTAATTTACAATTTAAACGAATATTTTGATGTAAATAAAATTACATAAAGGCATTACACATCTGATTTAAAAAATATACGTTAAATGAAAACTTCTTTCTTTCCTTGCGCGTAGACTAACATTGTACACACACACGTATCTAAAATTTGAACCATAATTGGGCTCCAATGCTATAAACAAAGCATACGTGTATAATTTTATAAAACATGTATTTGTCATCTCCAACAATCATCACGGCAAATGTCATCTAATATACGAATTGAAACTATTGTTACATAAAAGTACAGAAAATGTTTTCTTTGTATACAGATTTTATACAACACAGTGGCCTCTATCGATAACGTAAAAAAATAACGAATGGACTATTTTAAAATATGTGTATGATAGAAAGAATAATTTTAATTGAATACAAAAACGGCAAAGAAGTTCATTTTTCACTTATTGCCTCGCAATAAATACTACATTTTCAATGCGCTAATTGAAATTTAACATTATTATAATAATTAATTAATGGCTCTTCTAGACGCACTGTTTACATGTACCTTTATTTATGAAGCGCATGCGTTTCAAATTTATGCAACAATTTACATCGAAATGGAGATAAAGTGCTATACAAAATGAAGTATATACGAGAATCTTGCCGCATGCGAAATAGATGAAAAGCTATTACTCGCCATTCTTAAAGTTCATAACTTTTAACAAATGCTTCTTAAAATTGCGGTCGAGCTATTATGGATCCGCAACTTCTTTAGCGGCGAGTGGACGATGCCGAGTGCATGTCCTGATTGTGCGACAGCTGGTACGTCATTTCAAAATATTTTTGTAAATTGTGCTAAACATTCGTCAATTAATTTAATATATTTACTTACCTTTGACTTATATCCAACCTGTAAGCGTATAAAGCTGATAGTTGCAACACCGTCAGATAATATTTCGTGAAATACATGACAAAAATGTTAATTATTTTAATTTTATATCACTATATTCGAATAAAACATCGTTCGACAATTGTATCTACTGAAAATGAGAATTTGATACCTGGAATACATATATTTTATAATATGTAGAGTATATTCCTTCTATTTTCGATTATATGAAATATATTTCACGAAACAAATATTATAATAAGTTTATAATATATATTTTACAATATAAATGATTATTATCATTTAATTTATTCGTCATTCATTTCATTTTCAAAAATATTTCATCATTATGTATATCGTATTATGTAGGGGATATAATACGTTACAATACAAGGATAGGGAAATATTTTAAAATTTCAGTTTTCATTAATAGTAAATTAAGGTGACATTATTCTTCACATTCGTGTACTTGTTAATACATTTTTTGTCTGACACTATGAAAGATTCTTACATCATTAAATGGTTCGGAATTGAAAATACATTGGAATATCTTTGCACTCTGACAGTTCAACACATATACATATATATATATATATATATATGTTAGAAGAGTAGTTTACGAGGACATTTACATAAATTTGCTTGTATTTTATTTCCCTATCATTTCCCATGTGAAATTTACGAGGACAGTCCTCGTAAGAGCCAAAAATCCTCGTAAGAGCCACCTGACAAAAAGAAAGTCCTCATAAAATACGTTTCTAACATATATCTATATATATATATATATATATATATATATAATGATAACAACGGAACGAATAAAGTCTGGTCTTACTTACAGATTGTTTTGGTTCAATTTTCCTTCACCATCTCTATTTGAATAGATTTTCTTCAATTCATTATCAATAACTTACATCGTTTACGTATATCAATTAACAAATCTGAAGTTTCAAACGTTTCATCAACTGTAGCACCAACGTCGTTTGTAATTTCAATCCTTTTTTGTAGGTCGGAACAATTCCCGCTTGATTAAAATTAAACGTCTCTATACATACATATAACGTGTATTCCAGAATATGGCACACGACATATAGATATCCGTATGATACGTAATATTCGTAATGAAATGATAAAATGCCATATTGATTACTATCCAGTAATTTAATATAAATCCATTGTGATTTTTTAATTACATTTAATACAGCTCCTTTGTACATATTGTGTTCAATCATGAAATATATATAACAATCGAATAAATAATAATGCAATAAAATTAACAGCTTTAACATAATGTTATACAATTCACAGAAGTGCTTCTCGTAAAGTAATGTAATTTTATCAAGATGTGCGGGTCTGCACGCTGACTAAGAAACTCTCAATACAGTGGTCGTTCGGCAGAAAGTTTACTTTGGGATTTCTTAAAGTGCTTATTGTAAACATTTGCTTTATTCAAAGTTTGTCGCAAATAATCAACATATATTTCTTCCTCGTTTAAACTTAATTGGGAGAATTAAACTTTTTTTATGCGATGTTCTCATTAACATATATTGATGCGTCTAAATATATACATGTATTCATTTTAAGAAAATAAAATGAAGAATTCCAAGTACTTTTAAACTCTTTCATGTTTTAATCGAGAGTATGTTCACAATCTATGTGGCTGTTGATTATTAGGATCAACGTTAACTTTTTCTTTAATATGTATCTTAAATATATGTATCTTGTGACTTTAAATCTGTTATGGATAATAAAAGTCACAAAATATTTCGGCAACAATGTTTCAACTTTTAATTTGCAATATTTAACTTTAATTTCAATTCGTTTTTTAATTTTTTCTTCCTTTGCTTTGTATTATTTGAAATATAGTGTAATAGCTTTTTAAAATTTTCTTATTAATTATGCACTAAACTGAATTATCCATTTTTTCGATTTTCCTTTCCATAATATACGCGCGTATACTATACTTACTTCCCTTTGAATAACTTGACAAGTCGTCGAAATTCAGTGTCTTCCTTAGTCCCTGAATCCCCCAACAGTCATGTTGTTTGATCAGGGCTAACAGTTCCCGAGAATCGATAAATCTATTATTTACGTTATTTTTCTGCGATGACATAAATGCTCTTAACGTATTAAAATACCAAGTCTTACTTAAGAATGAATTTGTTTATTTTTTGTACTGTCCTCTTTTGAATATTGACAGAAATTTAATCATGAAAATGATTCAATCCACCGCTATAAATAATTAAAGAACGAGACCTTTGAAAGCCTCAAAATAGCTGGTAAGAAAGTTTCACGTTGACAAAGGGAAATCTATCTGGAAAAACATCATTAATCCATGTCCACTTCAAATGCCCAGTAAACAACAGTTATAAGAAGCTCGTCACATTCGTATAACAAGATTGGAACGAAACCCTTTATACATTCTCATAAAAATCCCTTCTATTGTATATATATATATATATATATATAAGCTTCGTATAATAGTTCTTCCAAGTGCAGCAAATAAATAAACAGACGAAAATATAAAACTTTATAAATATGGAAAAATTAAAAGCAAAAAATAAATTGAAAATTTAATCGATTCCCTTCTACATATATAAATGTATTCTAA
Organism: Trichopria nigra; assembly: GCA_030522945.1. Lineage (NCBI taxonomy): Eukaryota > Metazoa > Arthropoda > Insecta > Hymenoptera > Diapriidae > Trichopria > Trichopria nigra. The sequence goes on from JAPYZR010002212.1 coordinate 15,818, forward strand.
AACGATTTTTCAAAAAAAATCTATCTGTGCCATTTATGTCTATAAATAATAATTTCTCGTATTTCAGAGAGATTATCAAAAATTTAATCCTTTTTTAAGTTATAATTATTATTATTATTAATAATTAAAATATCCGCGGACATATAGAAACACTGACGCAACAAGCTACGACGATACAAAAAACTTGCGAGTATACATACAAAGGAAAATCGACATGTATACATCACTTTCGAGAAAAGCGACTTTATGGACTTATACTTACATGCCATCATGTATAGTCGTCTACATGTCAAGATATACGATCACAGAAAATTATATACACAATCATGTATACCATGTAAACATATGTAAACGTATGTAAACATTTTAAGCATAAAAAATGAAAAAAGAAACAAATGCATTCGAGATATCGATTTGAAAAACACATTACTCTGGAAGGAGCCCTCAAAACCGAGAAGAATTGCGGCGAATAAACGATAATGCTTAAATGGACCATCAACCTACCTATACATATATACATATGCAAGGAAAGGGGAGTCAGTGTAATACCATAATATTAGTCAAACGGAGAAAAAGAGATGGGAGGCCAATCTTGGTATAACCGGAGCCATTGAGTACCCCTATTATAATGTGCGGGTGTAGTCGGGGTCGACTGGGTCGGAGGGGTTGAAAAATCCGTTTCTTTCCACTCAGTAGAGCTGGGATCGAGATAATACGCTTCGGCGATCACTGTTCGGACCCCCGATGCTCCTCTCGATCCAACGCGCAACGTACACGCACCCCTTTCGATCGTGCTTTACGTTCAGGGCGTTCCGTTTTGCTTTCTGGAGCGAAATGCGATGCGAGCGGGAGGAAAACCGGTATGTCATTAATTCACGACCTCCCCGGAGACTCGGCCGTCCGAATGGGGAAATTCGAGCGGACCTCTAAGGTATACCGTAGGGTTTGGAAGCAGCTCTGGAAAATTTACCTTCTCGCCGGAACTCCCAGTAATTTTAGAGAGGAAAAATGCCTGACGGTAAATCGGATACCATCCGACCGATTGGCTCTCATTATTTCAAATCAGCTTCCTTGAGCATGGGAGGCAAAGGAACTTGTCCGGACGTGTATTTTCATGACTTTCGTAACCTGCACTTAGTTTTCATAAAGTGAAATTCACTTTAACGAGGTGACCATTTAGAAACTTCATAATTTCATTGAAAATGTTACTTCATTGTTAAAAGCAATGGGTATCAGGTTTATCACCAAGTGCGTATATACTTTTATAAATTACGATATGTCGACAGCAATGACTCTTTCTCAATGGACACTGATGGGATTGCATCCGACTACTTACATAAAACAATTAAGGTGTGTGAAATATCGCAAGGAAATGGTAGACGTCCTATTACAAGTACAGATAGAAATGAAGACCAATTTTATCCAGTCAACATTTCATATTTAACAATTTTCATATTTGGCCCATAATAACAACGATTAATCCGTCGCACAATTATTTAAGATTTATATGATAAATTCATTTGCAATCCACATTTGCCACACCGCTAACGTTCCTTTATATTTACTACCAGCGAACGATCGCAGAAGTTATGTCACAGTTACATTAAAATTTCCGCCTCAAAATTGTCACAGTTACATAACAGTGATTGTGACGTAATAGTTACATATCAATTACGTTGCAATCACTGTTATGTAACTGTGACAATTTTGAGGCGGACATTTTTATGTAACTGTTACATAACTGTGTAATAGATGAGTACTTGGTTAATAATTAACTCGAACAACTATTCAGGAAATATTAGTTTGTTTATTTTTGTATGATTTGAAAATACGTTGACTTTACACATTCGATTTCAAAACTCGAGTCCCTCGTCGTACTCTTCGTAA
>JAPYZR010002213.1:0-17693 GCA_030522945.1 Trichopria nigra
TTATTATACGACTTTATTGACACAAAGCATTACAATCTAAATTGAATAGTTTGGGTCAATGGGCGAGCCACAGCTATAGCTGTTTTGCAGACTGACCCACATGAGTTGTCCCTATATGTGGACAACTCATATGTGTTCCAGGCAGGTTGTGACAGTTAGGTTAGGTTAGTTTTTAAGCGGGGGGTCCGGGGGGGCAAGGCCCCCCCGCTAGGCATGTTGTGTCCATCCTCCCCCTCTCCGCCCCCTGCGGGGGCGAAAACAGTGTAGGGGATTCCCCGTACTTAAAACACGATGTGCAACCAATGCAAATAGATAGTCGTTTCGAATCATTTTAGGATAAATAAGATTAGTATATGTACGGTTTCTTTTAATAAGTATTATAAAAGTATGGATATATAAATTGCGATTGACTATTGTTATTTGAAAAATAAACCTGTACATTTTCATTCGAGTTCGTTTTAAAAGGACACAAAACGCGATCACTTTTTGAAGTAAAAAATCAAATCAGATTTTGATAACTTTCGAACACGAAAGTGTGCTTTCGAAAACGGAAAAACGACTTGGTTAGGACAAAACAACAAAATTGAGCGTTCCAACCAATTGCCTTAGTGCTCTGACGAGAAATTGGTTGGAGTAACTATTTTCACTTATTTGATTTCAGTTGAGTTTAGTCAAGGATGCTATTGGTATGACTGGTTGGAACAACAAATAAATTGCTTTAGTCCACCTAATTGTGTTAGTTAGGATGCTCTTGTTTTCTAGTGAATTACAAATGGTAGATTGGACTAAATGGATTTTTTTACATTTGATCTACCAATCAAGTAAATGATTGTGTCAATTAGGAAATCTCCAACCATTAATAAAATAGTTATTTCAATCAAGTCGCAACGTTTTAATGGCCGGACCTGGAAGTGACGGTATGGGATATTTATATATATATTGTAGTTTCGGCGATTTTCAAAATCCTTATTTGCTAAAAAGTTACTAAATTAAACATTTTAAAAGTCGAATAATGGCTCGAAAAGTGATCGCAGCGCCATCTATGACTGGTGTTTTGAATTCGTCTCGAAAAGACTTTTCAAATGAGCCCCCACTCGACCCATGTTGCCATTTAAGATATTCATCCCTCCTCGTACGCCACGCCCCCCCCCCTTGGGGTGGGGGGGTTGTAACCCCTCAGAAAAAATAGATTTTTTGAATCGTTTCACGTGTTTCAGCGATTTTCGAAAATTTTTCTCTTTCAAAAGTCACAGGACCCTTTCCAAACTTTTGGGACACCCTGTATATACAAATTTCAATCAACTCCAATTCGGATGCTCTCCCGACAAGGTCGACGGTCGAAGACCCAAATAAACAATGATGGAATGTGAACGGCGCAGCAGCAGAGTATATATATCTATATATGTATATATATAGGTTTTGAAAAATAATTTATTCTCGCTCCCCGCAATTTCATTCCATTCCAAAAACTTCACATCCTTATAATATACCTCGACCAACCGCAACGTTTGAAAATTACGGCAAATAAAATAATAACCGCGCGTATATATATATATACGCATTGTCGCAATTTATTATACACAAGACCCCTCGAAACGCTAAAATGAACTTCTCGCGCCCGAAAACTGCGCGAGATCCATAAACAAACAAAAAGATGAAGAAAAAGTATATACGATGCGGGCTTCGATATATATATATATATAGAAATAAAATCTCACCGCACGGAAGCCGACTCATTTGCATTTTGATTTACAAGCTCGCATCTCGCGAAATCCTCAAAGACAGGTGAAAAGGAGAATAATAAGCTAAAAGAAGAAGAAGAAGATGATGATGAAGAAGAAGAAGTAGAGAAGAAGTGCGTACTACTACTATATAGGAATCCGGAATTGCTGCGGCCCGACGAGACGGGTGTGTGTATATTCCGCGAGCGAGGAAGAAAATTGGCTTCAGGTCCATTAAGAAACTACACGTAGAGTAGAGGGGCCCCGCGGCGCGTATATAATAATGTGTGGAATGGGTCGATATATCGCGGTGTGTGGATGGGCCCGCGAAGAAACCGCACGTCTCTCTCTCTCTCTCTTTATACATACGTAGCCATACGCAAACGCGCGGTTTTAAGGTCGACATCGCTGTGAGAAACGGCCCATACTTCCTCCTCTCTCTCTCAAGAGAGAGAGAGAGAGAGTAGAGCGACCCCGCATATCAGATGGGGGTATATATCAGTATATATATACATAACGTATGTAGTATGTATATATAGAGAGAGAGAGAGAGAGTGAGGCCCGCGATCAGTCCCATTTCTCCCCACCAGATGGTGGGGGCTGCTACGACGCGGTGGTATGGGGTCCAGATGTCGGGCCCCCACCACCGCGGAAAAACGGAGTCTCTCACCTCATCACCTGTATACATTTGCACGCACGCGGGGTCCGTCGAGAGGTGCGCCCCCCACTCCACCTGTATATGTACTGGGCGTACGGGGGTGAGGAGGGGGACCCGGAGTCACATTCCAAGATGGCTGCGCCTGAGGAATGCAGTGGGTGCCCCCCCGAGACGCCTGCCTCCCTCCTTTTTTTATCAATCGGTCCAATTTATCCGTGCCTTTGAAAACAAACCAGCCAAGCGGTATCGATTCGGGCCCCCTTATCGCCGCGACGTTCAGGAAAATTGTATCAGCACGGGCCCACCGGATATACGAGGACGGATCGAGTCCGCCGACGAGTAGGAGGGACAGGGTCGTCGGCGGGACTGAGACATTTCAAAGAGGAAGCCTCTCGGGTATATACATATCCGAGATTCGGACCTTACCTAATGGAACCTCGCGGCCGCGGATAATGCCCACGCAAAAGCATGCTACCGGCTCGTCTTAAACAATGTCTCATAGGGATATCTCGGAGGTAATTCTTCGGCATCGACTATCAAACTCTAAACGTAATCCAATTCTGCGACCGTTATTGCTGCTTCCGGTGGCGGTCTCCTTTTATACCATTTTTTTACCCGTTTATATCGGACACTTTTGAAGCTCGGTGCCTGGTGATGAGTGCGGAGGTGTTACAGTGGATTGTTACCTGGTCCGGGTGTCGAGTAGTGAAGTTTTGCACCAAGTGGTTTGCTGGTATATAGCTTCACGGCCGTTGAACGATCTGGAATGTCGATTGATAAACTTGTTAGAATTCACCTTTCGTTGTATTTATTATTTCATGTCACTTTACTACGACAACCAAAGTTTTATAGATGAGGTAACGTACTCTTTTGATTTGGTGGGCTCCCATTCGCATCGAACAGTTTTTATTTGGTCCTATGTTTCAGTGCTTAACATTTGTATGTGGATATGTAGTTTTCAAGTTCAGAATCTTCCTTGTGATTTTAAACTGTAACTTGTTTGGAGCAATTTTTTTTTTTTTTTTTTCGGTGTAATGAAGATGTTAACATTCTTTTCGATTAAGTTTTTGTTGTGTTTAAATACTTTCTTTCCTTTCTTCATCGTCTCGATTAGTTCAAGATAGCATACATCTTTAAAAAGAAAAATAAAGTTTAATAATGTATCTTATTTCACAATTGCATGCTGACCGACAAAACACAAAAGAAGAGAAAATTTATTACCGGTTTTAAATAATAGCGGACAAAAATTTATATTTTCAATGAATTAATATATATTTTTTTATTGTGGTTATTGTATTCTTTGTGCTCCTAAATATGTTGCATTAATCTTTTGTTTCTTTTAAATTTAACGAACTTTAAATTTAAATTTAAGAACGAAAATGTTCTTTGAATAGAATATATAAGAATTTTCTAATAATTTAATATTAGTGATGTAGTTTAGTGCTTACAACTTTTATCATTAATAATAACTTTACATATTCATAATATTTGTTCTATATATTCAATTGCCTATCTGTATTTGTGACTATATACATAGAGACAAAACCAAAATGACTTATCTTGTTTTATTTTTATTTGTATTTTATAGTTACCTTTAGTGTGAAAATTCATGTAATGATCGAGAGCAATGAGCAAATCAAAAACTTACAATGCGACTGACATGTATATATTAATTTCACAAAATTTTCAAGTTTGCGATGAAGTTGAACGAGTTGAACTATTGATGCCACATGAATTTGGAGCATAAAGTATCTTATATTAACATACATTTGAAGCTTTATAAACACTGACATTATTAAAAATTTGAAAACATGCTGTGAACATTTGAACTAAAATAAAATAAAATAAAAACATACGATTTTGTCAACTTGAGACATTTTGTGCTCTTAAAAAATATTACTATTTTTTATTATAAAACTTTACGTATCCAAATTATATGGAAAAATAAAATGATATTATGTGTCATATATTTTTAGTTCTGAGAAAATCAAATATCAGTAATCTTTAAAAACAGGTTTTAAATAATAATAAAAATGTTAAAACACTAAAATTGCGAGGTAATTTGAGTTACAAATATTTATGGAAATCCGAATGTCTTTTAAATGTGCTCCGAATTAATAAATTAAAATCGCATAAAATAAATGCTTTCATATTTAACTTGTTATTGGAGGTAATATCCAAGAAACGCATAATTTACTTTATTACCTTCTTTATCTAAAATGGAGATCATTTTTAAATATATGTATATAGGCGGCGGGGGGTTGATGTTACCGACACAATCAGTTTAAAAGTCCATTTGGGCACTCAGTCGATAATATGATTCCTGAGACGGTAACGTCAATTCCTATCCTAAAAAGTAAAAATAAAAAAGAATCACGGTTTTCGTTTTTTTATAATTTCGACTCTGCTGCTATGAAATTCAGCTTTATTTGCAGTCACAAAGCAAATTTGAAAGAATCGTTTGAAAAAACACGAAAATAGTAATAAAAAACAATAATAGTAATAAAAAAATCGAAATGTTAAAAAAGTGTTCGAATAAGTTTTAATTCCCATGTACACATAACAAAAATTTAACGAAACCGAGATGCCACCAAAAAATTGTAATTCTCAAGATTATAATTGATTCTAAATTCTAAAAATCTAGTTAAACACATTCCAAAACCGTTCTCATCGACAACCTTAATTTCTATCCTACAAAGTATTATTTATATATAATGAGCGGAGGTAAAAATCACAAAAATTACTCTTTAAGCCTTCCTTTGTCCAACTTTTTGCCTCCGCTGATTGGGGCCTAAGAAATGATCGTGCTGCTAACTTTGTATTCGACTGTCGAAAAGGCTATTCTAATAATCAAATAATTCTTGTCAGGTGGAGCCCGAAGGTTCGGCGGCCTTGGCTGCTGAGTCTCAGAAATTATTCTTGGAGACGGTGCGTCGCAGCAATACTGCCTGCCAGAATGGAGACTACACTTTAGCGGCAACCTTATATACCGAAGCCATTGCACTGGATCCCATTAGCCATGTGTTGTACTCGAATCGATCAGCAGCACACCTTAAAATGGGGATGTTTGCCGCGGCGCTGCAAGATGCTGTTCGAGCCACCGAACTCAATCCTCACTGGCCAAAGGTACACCAATTTGAAACCTTATCGATCATGTATAGGAATATGTAATATGTTTTGCAGGTATTTCCTTTTATTAATACAGTAGAACAGATGTTTAAATTGCTACATAATTATTTCAATTAAGTTGATAAAAATTTAATGGTTCAAAGTAATTATAAGAGTTTGAAAAACATTACTGGAAAGTTTTAATTTATTTAAATAAAACTCAGCCCGATTAAAACCAAGAAATTCAAAGCAATTCAAGCAACCCAAGAAGTATTGCAACACTATCTTACGATGCAGAAGGGTACGAAATACATTTGTGCTACTCTGTATATTTCAAAGAACATTCGGATTTCTACTATGGTACCTGCAACTTGAATATTCCCCAAGAAGCCCTATAAAATGTTACTAAATATGCAAACCAACTTCACAAACGCAAGGCTTAAGGTTCGTTGTATTGAAGGTAGGGCATTCCCATCCATGTCATTCCACAATATAAGAAGAATGTTTATATTCTCGTGTACCATCAGTTATTCAGTAATAGTTATTCAGTGCGATATCACCAGTATCAAAAAATATGTGCAAAGATAGTGATGATTAACAGATATATAGTATATTAGTGATGAAAATCTTGCCTAGAAACCCAAACATCTTAGATAGTAGCCTATATGTAAAAGAGTTAACAGAGTAATGTGTGAATTTTTAACATCTGCTTCGTAACGACCATTTTCCCCATGGTAATTACAAATAGATGTTGCTCCAAGTTACTCTAAAACCTTATTAAAAACAATAAATCTTCCAGGCCTACTATCGACAGGGTGTAGCGCTGCAATGTCTAGGACGATATGGAGAAGCCCTCGTGGCTTTCAGCATCGGCTTGGCGAGAGATCCGACCAATTGCCAGTTACTCTCCGGACTCGTCGAAGCGTCGTTGAAATCTCCATTACGTACAACCTTAGAACCAACGTTTCAACAGCTTCGAGTGATGAAACTCGACGAATCGCCTTTCGTCGTGATTTCAGTGGTGGGTCAGGAGTTATTAGGCGCTGGTCAATATAGAGCTGCAGCCGGCGTCCTCGAAGCTGCGTTGTCCATTGGTTCCTGTAGTTTGAAACTACGAGGCTCAGTGTTCTCGGCACTTTCCAGCGCTTATTGGGCCCTGAATTCTTTAGACAAAGCTATTGGTTATATGCTGCAAGATTTAGGTAGGTTTCGAAGATATAAGCTAAGATACGAGAATGATTCTGATTTTAGTTTCATCTAATATTTTACAAAATCTTAACTCGATTCCAGGAGTGGCAAGGACTTTAGGGGACACGCAGGGCGAATGTCGCGCACATGGAAATCTGGGCTCCGCATATTTCAGCAAAGGCAGCTACAAAGAAGCTTTAACGTCTCACAGGTATCAACTGGTGCTCTCCATGAAGTGCAAGGATACTCAGGCCGCCGCGTCCGCGCTGACCAGTCTTGGTCACGTATACACCGCCATCGGTGACCTGCCGAACGCCCTGGCTTCACATAAACAGTGCGTGCAACTCGTCAAGCAGATGGGCGATCGGCTCCAAGAAGCTCGCGAGATCGGTAACGTCGGTGCGGTGTACCTGGCGATGGGCGAATTCGATAGCGCCGTCGATTGTCACAACCAGCATTTGCGTATCGCGAGACGTCTGGGCGATCGGGTCGAAGAGGCTCGAGCCTTCAGCAACTTGGGATCCTCGCATCATTATCGTAGGAATTTCGGCCAGGCGATGTCGTACCACGAAAACGTTCTGAGAATCGCCCAAGAACTGGGTGACAAGGCTATCGAAACGAGGGCCTACGCTGGTCTCGGGCACGCCTCTAGATGCGCAGGTTCGTTTCTTTTCAAGGCAATGATCTATCAATTCTTCATATGTATATGTATTTCCGAATTGCGAGCTATTTCGAAACAATGAAACGGATAGAATGGTATAACGGCTACTTTTCATTGCAGGTGATCTTCAACAAGCGAAACTTTGGCATCAGAGGCAACTGGATGTTGCGTTAACGACGAAAGACAAAGTGGCGGAAGGCCGGGCTTGCAGTAATCTGGGAATCGTGTACCAGTTGCTCGGCGAGCACGATGCTGCCTTGAAATTACATCAGGCTCACCTGGGTATCGCAAGGTCACTAGGCGACCGAGCCGGTATGGGCAGAGCATACGGAAACATCGGTAATGCGTACAATGCATTAGGTTATTACGAGCAAGCCATCAAATATCATAAACAGGAATTGACGATAAGCAAAGAGGTAAGTGTTGATTATAAGTAATTAACAATGTTATTATTGTGTCTAAGGAGATATTTTCTTTAATCGCCTGCAATCTGGATGTTACATTAAAAGTCGAAGCAAATTGATTTGAATATTAGAAACGTGAAAGGAACAGAGACTGTCATTCGAAATACAACTAGAAGGACAATAAGATATCGGCGTTCTTTCGATTGGTGACGCTTAAAATATTAAAAAGAGTTGACATAACCATGATTTTCGAGATTTAAGTAACAACATAAAAAATCGATTTTCCAGTCATATTTCGTTTGTAATTCAGCATTTTCACCATATGTTGTTTAATCTGAGACCTCTTTTAGATCGTAAAATTAGCATCTGAACTTGAAAGTCTGATGCGGCTAGAAAAATGTATTTGAACACGGCGGTTTCAATATGGCGTACGTATTATGCCGGAAAATGTTCAAAAGTCTGCGCATATTGTCATTTACTTCGCATTTACCGTCAATGATCGGACGGGAATTGAGGAGTTTTGAAAGATTTAGACCAATGCATTATGAACGTAGATATAAAATAATAGTATAACAAAATGTCGGAATTCAAAATGGCGTCTCATAATACGAAAATATCGCTGACTACATGATTTTCCCCACTTATCGTTAATAATCGATCGGAATTGCGTATTGAACCAATTAAGATTGATGTAATATTATCGCAGATAAAAATAATAGTAAGACAAAATGGCGGAACTCAAAATGGCGTCTCAAAATCTGAAAATGTCATTAAATATCGTTAATATCGATAAATGGGCAATACATAAAATAATATAAATTGAAAATCAATCAGAACCAATTAAGATTCATGCAATATTATCGCAAATAAAAATAATAGTGGAGCAAAATGGCGTAACTCAAAATGGCGTCTCAAAATATATGAAAATATCATTGAATATCGATTATATCGATAAATGGGAATATATAAAATAATATCAATCGAAAATCAATCGGCACCATTTAAGATTGGTGTAATATTATTACGAATGCAGAATAATATTAAAAAGAAATGGCGTCAGAAAATTGGAGAATCTATTGTTAAAATGTCTGGTTTTTAACTTAAAACGCCATATTTAATTCCGCGACTTGGTTTTACTATTATTTTATATCCGAGCTCATATTACATCAATCTTATTAAATGGTTCTTTATATTAAATTATATTATATTAAATTATATTCCTTAAAAAATAAATAATAATAATAATTATATTCGCTAATTATATTCACAAACAGAAGTGGAATTTTTCTAAAAGTATAAGCACGACACAATAACGCACTTTTTAGGTAAACGACCGGAGTTCGGAAGCCAGTACACACGGCAACTTGGCGGTCGCTTATCAAGCGATACAGGGACACGAGGCTGCTTTAAGGCATTATCGAGCTCATTTGGCAATCGCTCGAGAGTTGAAGGACACGGCCGGCGAGGCCTGCGCTTTGCTCAATCTGGCGAATTGTCTCTCGTCCAGGGGTCGATTCGAAGAAGCTATCCCCTATTACGAGAACTACCTGATGCTTTCTCAGGAGCTTCACGACGTCGAGGGCGAGGCCAAGGCGTGCCACTTTTTGGGATACGCCCACTACTGTTTGGGCAATCATCGAGAGGCGGTACGATATTACGATCAAGACTTGGCTCTGGCGAAGGACCTGCAAGACAAGTCGGGCATGGGAAGGGCGTACTGCAATTTGGGGCTGGCTCATCTAGCGTTGGGCAATCTGGACACCGCTCTGGAATGTCAAAAGTATTATTTGGGTGGGTATATTACCGTGGTTCGTCTCTTGATCGAATGCAAAACATAACACGCAATTACAAAATTTGTAATCTGTAATGACATTATTATCATCGTCCATCCGTTCGTTTACAGCCATCGCGCACATGACGAAACACCTAGCTGATAAATTCCGCGCTCTGGGCAATATCGGGGACTGCTTGCTGCGAATCGGTGAAATCAACGAAGCGATCAAGATGCATCAGAGGCAGCTGAATTTAGCGCGTCAAGCGACCGACCGGAGCCTGGAAGCGGCAGCTTACGGGGCCTTGGGAATAGCTCATCGCGCGACGAGAAATCTGGACAAAGCATTGGGCTTCCACACGCAGGAACTGACGCTACGTCAGGAGGCCGGCGACCTTCGCGGGGAATGTCGGGCCCACGGGAACCTGGGCGCGGTCCACATGGCTTTGGGCCAGTACACTCACGCCGTCAAATGTTATCAAGAACAGCTGGAGAGGTCGAAAGAATTGGGCGATTCTGGAGTGGAAGCGCAAGCTTTAGGTACCTAGACATTTAATCGTTTAAACTTTGCTTACGTTATCTCGAAAAATCAGGATTATTTATCGATCAAAAATTGGGGGGGTTCAAATCACTTAGGTAATTTGGGAATAGCTCGACTGAACATGGCTCACTACGAGGATGCGATTGGCTATTTCGAGCAACAATTGGCGACTCTGGAGCCATTGACGGTAGGCACGGCATTGATCGATAAAACGCGAGCACTCGGCAATCTCGGGGAATGTTACGAAGCCCTCGGGGACGCCGAAGAAGCGATCAAGTGTCACGAACAGCAGCTGACAGCCGCCATGAAATTGCGAAGCGTGAGGGATCAGGAGAGAGCTTACAGGGGCCTTGGAAGGGCTCGCGAAGCCTCGGGGAATCTTCAGGAAGCGTTGGTTTGCTTCGAGAAGAGGCTGGTAGCCGCGCACGAAGTTGACAGTCCGGAAGCGAGAGGCGCCGCATACGGAGATCTGGGTACGTGGCTCGTTTCGCCGTATAACGCAAAGTTCTAAAAAAAAAGTATGTATACAGACACGAATGTAAATTCAAATTTTTAGGAAGGATACACGCGGCCCTTGGTAACCACGAACAAGCCGTGAGCTGCCTGTCGCATCAACTCTCCCTAGCTCGAGGACTCGGGGATAAAGCGGCGGAGGCCGAAGCCGCCGGTGGTCTCGGAGCCGTGCACCTCCTCATGGACGATCCGAGCGCCGCCTTGCAACACCACCAACTGGAACTCACCATCGCGGAAGGCCTTGATGCCGCGGGACTGCAAGCACGCGCTTGCGCGAATTTGGGGGCAGCGCGTGAAGCGCTCGGCGAGCTCGAGGAAGCCGTGAGGCTCCAGGAACAGTCGCTGAGCTTAGCCGCCGCTGCCGGTGATCAGGCCGCGAGAGCCGCCGCTTTCGCGAGTCTCGGCCGCCTGCACCACCTCGGCGGTGATCTTCCACGAGCCCTCAGCTACCTGCAGTCCGGGTTATCATTGTCGGAAGGACTGGGAAGGCGGGAGGAGGCGGCCAGACTGAGACATCGTCTCGGGCTGGTGCACTGGGAGGCCGGGGAGGCGCCGATTTCCGTCGAACAGCTGGAGAAGGCGGCAAACTTGCTAGAGTCCCTTACGGGGGCTTCGTCGTCGCTGACCTGCGGACAACCCAATCGGGGAGAGCTGCTGTCGCAAACGTACAGAATGCTGCAGAAAGTCTTGGTAAATCTGAATAGGTCGGAAGAAGCCCTGAATTGGGCTGAAAGATCGAGGAGGGCGAAGAGGAGCCGTTTGGAAGAGCACACGCATTATTCCGAAATCGTGGACAGGCAACGCGGAATCATTCTTTATTACAGGTTCGTAGTGCTTTCGATGAAAAATAATAAATGTAATTATAAGTGTCCACTTAATGAAAGATACGGTAGGTCTCGTGGAATTAACTTTGATGATTTTTTTATTGTTGTTATTATCTCCAGTGAAGTGGACAACGAACTTCACGCTTGGTGTTTGGCTCCGGGTCGAGGCCTCCTTCGCTTTCATTCCACGATTTTGGACCAAGAAATGAACCTCGAAAAAAGCGTGCTTCGTGCGCGCGATGCGCTTCTGGGCGAATCGAACGAAGTGATGGAAGAGTGCACGAAAATCCCGAGGCGAGGTCACCACTTGAACGCGAGTTCGTACAGCTTGAGCAGCCTCTTCAGCGTGGGTTCGGTGAGCTCCAGGGCGGGAAGTGTGCGCTGGGGTCAAGCTAAAGGACCCGTGTGGCAAGCGCCGCAAGCCATTCAAACGCTTTACGATCTACTGTTGGCACCGTTCGAGGATCTGCTGCCACCGACGAGAAAAGAGCTGATTCTGGTGGTGGAGAAGTCGCTGTATCTGGCGCCGCTTCCCGCACTGCAGTCGCACTCGGGCGAGGATTATCTCTGCGAGAGATTCTCGTTGCTGGTGGTTTCATCGTTAGCGGCGCTGAAGAAGAGGTCGAAGACGCCGATGCCGGAAGGAGGTGCCACGGTAGCTGCGCTGGTCGCAGGGAACCCGAACATCCCCGAGAGCGCCAGGGAGGAATACGGCTGGCCGGAGAGTGTCTCTTCCGCCGAAACCGAGTCCGGAATCGTGGCGGAGCTTTTGGATTCGCGACCTTTGATCGGTAAAATAAATCTTGGCTTTAATCTCTTGAAAAGGGAGGGTCTCATTTTAAAATGTACGTTTCTTTGTTTACGTGAAGGCCCGGAGGCAACGAGATCGAGCGTCCTGCGATCCTTGCCTGATGCCGAATGCGTTCACCTGACGATCCCGGTCCTGTGGAACGCGCCGAGCTTAGCGCTGACGGCGGATCAGTGCGAAGAAACGACTGAAAAACCAGAGTACCTGCTAACCTGTACAGATATTTTAAGATTGAGACTGACAGCACGACTGGTGGTCGTATCCAGCGGATACTGGAGCGGCGTTGACAATGCCACCGTAACGGTGGATGGCGTTCAGCAGCTCGGCAAGACGTTGCTGGACGCCGGCGCCCAATGTGTCCTGATTGGAATGTGGCCCGTGCCACCGACCGCCGGCAGTATTTTATTAAGAGCTTTTTACAGCGCCATGTTGCAAGGCGCGAGAGCCTCGCGGGCTCTAGCCGAGGCCATGCAAACCGTACAGCACACCAGACATTTCGCGCATCCCGTCAACTGGGCTGGCTGGCTGTTACTCGGTGGCGACACTCGACTTTCGAATAAGGTAATATAACGGATGAATTCTGAAGAGTTTAAATTAAATAATATTAAAAAAAAAGAAAAACGTGAAACTATAATTTCAAAACTCTTTTATCATCAGGTTGCGCTAATGGGCCAAGCGTTGGCTGAATTATTGCGAAGTGGTCCGGAACAAAGTCGAGACGCACTGAGAGTCACATTACATCTCGTGGAGAAGTCCTTGCAGAGAATACATTGCGGACAGAAGAATGCAATGTACACGACTCAAAAGAGCATCGAGAACAAAGTGGGCCATGCCACCGGTTGGCGAGAGTTGCTAATGTCGGTTGGATTTAGATTTGAACCAGCAGGAAACGGAATCCGCCCTTCCGTTTTCTTCCCCCAGAGTGATCCAGAGGAAAGACTGACCAGGTGCAGCGCGAGTTTGCAAGCTTTGTTGGGTTTGGGACATTCTTCGTTACACGCACTTGTCCGACTACTCCAGGTAAGTGGTAACTTTTCATTTTTTACGTTAAGTATCTTCCTGTTATGATTATATCCTGAATAACATTTGGAACAAATTTTAATAAAGTACAAAGTAATTCCAAAAATATACTGAGAGCACAACTGTTACCTGTAAGAACCCAACGTAAACTAAAAAATTTAAATTACAGGTGCTTAACTTCGCATATAGTTGAATCGAAATATTTTTTTTTTTCTCTCATCAAATTGTACCGCATCGTTTACTTTGGTAACTTTTGGTATTTATCATCTAACACGGCAATACATTTGATGTAGTAATGGAGCCAAAATAAAAAAATTTTAACGCATCAAATTGCGTTCTTTAATTAAAATACAAGTTATCAACTTTTGAAGTTGATAACAACTTGACTTTTCAATTTTTCGGTTAGGAAACTGTTACCGACTGTTTCGATTTTTATTTGAATGAACATAGACAATTTTCATCAAATTGACAAGAAAATGTTCAGTCTAAAACGTGCAAAAAATGACGTAAATAAGTAATAAATTTCAAGAAATCAAAATGATCGTTTTACATTTAAAATAAAACATTTGTATTTTATACATTTTTTCATTACTGTATCCTGATAAACTTAATTTCAGGCCCCCGAAGCTGCCGAAGACGTGATTGCAGCTATGCGGAGAGCAAGTTGTGCAACGGAGGGCCAGGAAGTGTCGTTGCCGGTGAGAGTTTGGAGGGCATCGGGTTCGCATGAATTATTCGCTAGTTTAGGATTTGATCTGATGGAAGTCGGTCAATCAGAAGTTACTCTGAGGACCGGAAAACAAGCTTCTCGTCGAGCTGTTCAGTTCGCGCTGCAAGCGTTGCTCGCATTGTTCGGTGAGTAATTCTTGTTTATAATTTAGAAATATTCTATATTCTGAGAATATATTTTTCTCTTCATTTTGCCATTCAGACCGAGATAGTGAACTTGAACGTATTAAATATAATAATTATAATTACAGATACACAAGAGGCGCCAAAAAGTTTGAGCGTGGATTCCAGTAGTTCCATGGAAAGCCTACCATCGGTATCTCAGCCTGATCAAACTTTGGTTGATCGCCCGCGAGTAGGTGGAGCATTCGCAAGTTACGTACGACACCGTGGAGAACCTGACGGAAAGACAATGGAGACACCGAACATTCCCGTTTCCTGTCAACTTTCTCAACAGATTGAAGGTATTTTTTTTTTTTAATCACAGAATTTCTTCACTTAGAAATTCTATTGTATTTCGTATATTTATATTTGTATTTGTTAAAATAATATTGATATAATAATATACCAATAAATAAAGGACGGAATTGTTTTGCAGGTGAATTGGATGCAGCATTTAGCCTGAGTCCGCCAATAGCCAAGAATCTGAACCATCAAACTAGAATAAGAAACTTGTATTCGAAACCGTGTATAAGGCCTAGTTCTAGTTCAAGTAGTTCTACAACTGAATGGGAAAACGGACATACTACAGTTCTTCGACGCCAGACATTACCGCCACTTCCACCGACAGTCTTGGAAAGGCTTAGTGTTCGAACCGAAATTGGCACTATTTCACCAAGAAAGTCTTGCCACCCTTCTTCTGGCGAAAATGCCAAACAACAGTCAGAATCTTCTCAGCCCACGGAAGAACACCCTCACAATATAAGAAATCTGGCGACTTCATTGACAAGTTTGACTCGCGAACTGACGCCTACCATTTCCGAAGTTTATCATGAAAGAAATTTAGGCCTCGGTTTAGCACCATCACTGTCGAAGTTGCTTGAAGAAGTAAGCACAGTACCGGAGAATGACAAGCTGCAAATCTCGAGAGGTGGACATAGTCAAACCCAAAGCTGGTTGCAAAATGAGGCAGAACTCTACCGAAGAGATGAGGCTGACGGCAGATCCATCGCAGAGTCGCAATGCAGCGCAACCAGCTCTAACAAAATTCACAGGAAGGCGCCTCCACCTCCGATATAGTTTAGTTACAACATATTTATGAATGAATATGAAGAACATGACCTCGGGAAACATACTAGTGATCTAGAAACAAGGAGCTTTGAATGTTCGGAATGGTAGCGGATTGGAATTGGAGTATGCATAATCGATATCTACTTCACACCCATGCTCTTAGTAGAAAATGTACTATATTAGATATAATGAATATGTAAGATATAATTTTATACGTTAATAATATGAAATAAATTGGAAACCAGTTGTTTTATTTTACCAGGGAATGAAAGAAAAAAAGGCGGTGTTATATCAAAATTAGATTTATTAAAAATTTAATAAAGTTTTAAATGTCCCGTCACTTTATTAATTTCATTCACTGGCCCTGGACCTATGGCACATACAGTTTTACTACCAGATGCAATTTGTGTACGACCAGCATCTCTAATAGTGTTTGCCAAAATTCCCATTGTTTTTGCTCGTTTCGATAACTCATCCATCTCTTTTTCTGTATCAACCTGGATAAACCAACATAAATTTACCATTTTGGTTTTTATGTGACGGATGTAAAGAATAGAAAATTAATATACCTTAAGCGTTACTTTTGCCTGTCCGCAATCTTCCCATGCTTCTAAAAGATTTGGATATCCCCCAGCTGATTTATACGCCGCTACTGCAGCATGGGCACATTGTGCCGCTACTTTACCTTTTCCCATTTTCAAATCCGATCTAATTAATAAAACTAGTTTGAATTCTTCATCTCCGTCATATTTTGTGTCCTATAATATAATAAGGTAAAATCGATTATACAAAATGATACATGACAAAAGATTAATTCAGCTGTATTCGATTGTTTGAACAAAACATAAGTGAAAAGTGTTGCAATTTCCACTAAATGAAAATAGATTAGAAAAGATTTCAATAATTGAGATAAAATATTGAAAATGATAAAAAAATATTCGTTTTTCAGTGCTACTAACACCCAGTAAATGAAAAAGTATTGAGATTTAAAAAAAAAGCATCAAGAACAATGGGGAAGCATTAAAAGTATTCATTTATTTTTGAACATGAATACTACTCTATTCGCTTCTCCATTGCGCTATTTTTGAAAACTTAATTCGTTTACTGCGATGAGTTTTTTATTATTAAAAAATTATCTGTAATTCTTTCAATAGATTCTTTAATAAATCTATAATTGAAACTACAAACAGAACAATGTATATATATTTAAATGATTTTATATAAATGTTTCACTTATGGAAATATAATTTACCACAATTTCTTGAGATATTTTATTCTTGCTCAATATATATTTGGCAACTCCATAACCAATTAGTAAAGAAATAGGAAGTTCAAACACCCAACGTTTTGCAATATTGATGAATGTATCCCAATGACTCATTTTTAGTATTGTTTATATACTTAGTGAAACGACGTAAACGCGTAAAAAGTTTGACAGGCTCTTTTAGTTGTGATTATTGGCACTTATATACAATATATCACTATATATATATATATAATCAGTGATTATTCTCGTTCCACGTGCTCAACAATACAACATAACCTCAAAATACACACACATGATATACGATACAGCTATACATGTATGTAATATAGCGCTAGGGATTTTATTTATTATCGTCATTATCCCTAGCCCAGTGCAATTAGATGATAAAGAGACCAAAAACGGGGAAAAAAAAAAATACATAACAGGACGGCTCTTGGTGCTCTTTGGTAGAAATGGTAGATAATTTTTGCACTGATTACGGCGGGGGAAAAACGCAATTCGATCGGATGTATTTTAGGGTGTTCTGTGATTTCCGCCAAAAGTTGATCTCGGATCAAAAAGTGTTTTAAAAAAAAGTTGTAAATGTTAAAAAGATCTAAAACTTTTCTATACATCATTTTTTACATAACCTCAAAATTGTCGAGAAAAATGTTTAAAACTACTGTGTTTTTCGTTTTTATTTTTATTTTTTTTCCCGAACAAACAAAATTGTTTTCTACCAAATTTGGTGGAATTTTACCTTTTCATATCCCAAATAAGCTGTAATTTTTTGGAATAAAAATATTTATTTTTCGAGGTTCTGTTGACGTAAAACTGAAAAATTACCCCAAAAAACTTCAATCGAAAAATCTCGTGTTAAAATTTTAGATTTTTTCTTGCAATGTCTATTTTCAGACGGTTAGAAAAGTGTGACCTCACTTTGCAAAAAATTGCCAGAAATTGTGAAAAACTGAAAAAACATGTTATCAAAAAGTAACATAATTTTCAGTTATTGCTTGAAATGTGTTATACTATAGTTATTACAATCTTTAGTTGAACAAAAATGGTACGTATCATTTAATGTTGCATTGATAAATAAAGTATGTAATTGCAAATTGTTGAAGAAAGAGATGTGAAAAAAATGAAGTTTCGCCGTGACTTTTCAGACAGAAAACTAGAGGATACATTCGTGTCCTGTCAAACCGAAATTTGTCCACACGGATTCGTCGCGGATGCGGCATCTTTTTAATTTTGGCAAGTTGCATAGTGTT
>JAPYZR010002214.1:0-35582 GCA_030522945.1 Trichopria nigra
ATAATAACCACGAAAAATTTCAGGGCGATCGGTTTAGTACTTTTCGAGATATTTTGGGCACCGATTTGAAAAATGTAGTTTCGAGAAAACAGCGATTTATAAGTTATAAGTTCTTCATTTTTTCGAATTTCTACTTGAAATTTTAACCACATATTCTACAGATTATAATTTTTCAGAAAAAGAAAAAAAATCGATTTTTTTCACCATTCTAGGTGTATTGTCCCCCTTAAGGTAACTTTCGAAATTGGACCGAAATTTTGAAAATCATCGACTACTTTCGTTCGTCCAATTTCGTCCGGTCTTCAATTATAATTTCTTCAATTGTAAATTTTTGGTAACTTTTCACTATTATTGTTTCTTTTTTAAAGTTTTCGATTTAGTGATCGACTTCCAAAATTCAACGTTGAAAATCAGCAACTATTTTACCGAATTCGGTATTTTTGATTAAATTTTTGTTTATGACAATTTTTGTGTTTTTTTCGGTGTCGACTCTCGGAAATTGACTTTCGTGGATAATTTTCGTAAATTTTGTACATTCTTCAATGTTGACACTCAATACATTTTTTTTAAATATCATTTTTACAACCGTCAATTATTTTGTGGAACAAACATAAAAATACATTTCAAAAAATCTTTCGTCAAAATGGTGACTTGAAATTTCCGATTGTAACTGTTATTAACCATCAAATAGTTAATCGTCACATATGTGTAGATCAAATCAAAGTTTACATATGTAAATCGTACCAAAGTACACTTGAGATGAATAACCAATCTGACAATCAATAGGAAAATACCGTTATAAGGATTCGTCGACGTTGTATTAGATAATCAAAACAATAATTACCTAATAAGAACGAATTGTAAAATGACGTCCAAATGTCGTCAAAATGTTGATAAAGTGTCGAAATGAAGGCATTTTGGTAATTAAATAAACTGTTCATGAAGGAATTGCAAATCTTCTTTGATTAAATGTAATTTATTAAAATCCATTATCTCATAAAATAAACAACTTTCTGCTTGAAACACGTAAACGTCGAACGTTTGAAAAAAATATATATACATATATATAAGTAGCAAATATTTTAGGGATCAATAAAAAATAATTAATTCATATTTTTATAAAATTAATTTAAGTAAATAATTAATCTTTTTTTATTAAGTATATATATATATTCTATATTATTTTAATTCATTCTTAATGTAGAAGTAGAAAACATATATATTCGCGTACAAAAGCAACGTATTTGACACATTCGACAATTTCGGAAATGCCACAATTGATCGATTGATCGATTTTGAATGTATCGCTGATTTAACCCCAAAACTTAATATTATTATTATTATTATGATTATTATTATTATTATAGTCGCAAAAAAAAAAGTCGCACCTCCATTACTCGAAATTACTCGCAGCGCAGCCTCGATAAAATCCGAGGATGAGGAATAAAATATTTGAATTTGCATAGCGCTTTAACCGCTGCGTTTACATTCCTCTCGACTTTACACAAGAAAGCTTTTATCTCCATGTTCGCAATTAAAGATAAGAGCTATTTTATCCGAGCGTAATTACTCATATAAACACGGTGGCGCACGCGCGTGGGGGCCTCGGGGAATGTACATATAGATATATATATGTTTGTATATTATAAGATGAATGCCACCCGCCGAGGCAAATGAAATTGACAGCGGCGGCACCCGTCCGTTCTACTTTTCTTGCCCCTAGCAAATAAATGCGCGACGTATAGCCGGGGGCGAAAAACAAATTGTCGGCTCTTTGTCGGCAATCGAGTCTCGCTCCCCCAGGACTGGGGGAGGGGGGAGGGGGTGAAAGGGGATCGCGATGCCTACAACGAATACGCTTCAAAGACGATGTATATGTATATATAGTGCGGCGGGGGTGTAAATCCACCAGGTCTGATCAAAGCGCGTCGTGGTATACTTCGAATGGGGGGAAAACGCTTCTCTCGCCGGGCGATCCCTCTGCCCCTGCAAAGATCTACTGCCTCCCTCATCGAGAATCGCGAACTTATGGAAATCATAAACATCATTTTTCGTCATTGTAACGAATTAATGCCCGTTGTAAACGAAGAGATTTATCCTAAAAACTTGTTTTCAAGGTACTTTTGAAAATGGAAATGAATGATTGATGTACGTGATGAAGGATGTATCGAACGAAAAAATTGATTGGATAATTACATATGAGGAAAGTGAGTAAAGAAATGAAAATGAATAAACGAATGATTGAATGAATGACGAAATAAAGGAATGTAGGAAGTATGGATGAATGACTGGTTGAACAAACAAAAGTATGGTTGAATTAATGATTGAATAAAGAAATGAATGAATTATTGAATAAATAAATGAAGGAAGGACAGAAGGACTGAGGAAGTGACTGAAGGATTGTTTGAATGAATGATTGGTTCAATGATTGAAAGAATGAACGAATGATTTAATGAATAAATAAATAAATAAAGGAATTAATGAATGAATAACTGATTGAATAAATAAATGAAAGAAGGACTGAATATGAATGAAGGATTGAAGGAAAGAATGAACGAACGAATAAAGGAATGATCGAATCAATCAACAAATTATTAAATCAATAAATGAAGTAACGATTAAATGAATGATGAAGGAACGATGAAATTAATGAATGAACGAACCACTGATTGAATAAATGAATCATGGAATAAAAAAGTGTAGCAATTATTGAATGAATGATTGAATTAATAAACGAATGATTGAATAAAGTGATTAACGAATCATTGCATAAATAAACGAAGGAAGGACTGAAGGAATGAGGGAATGACTGAAAGAATGTTTGAATGAATTATTGGCTGAATGATTGAAAGAATGAAGAAATGATTTAATGAATAAATAAAAGAGTGGTTGAATGAACGATTGAATGAATGAAAGAATTATTGAATAAATAAACGAAGGAAGGACTAAAGAAATGAATGAATGACTGAATGAATGATTAATTGACCGAATGACTGAATGCATGAACGAACGATTGAATAAATAAATGAAAGAAGGACTGAATATAAATAAAGGATTGAAGGAAAGAATGAATGAATGAATAACTGAATAAACGAATAAAAGAATGATCAAACCAATGAACAAATTATTAAATCAATAAATACAGTAATCATTAAATGAATGATAACGCATTCTTGAATAAATCAAGGCATGTTTGAATTTATGATTGAATGAATGAATGAATGAACGACTTATTGAATAAATAAATTAAAGAACGACTGTACATTTACAAACGTTGTCGGAATTACACGCAAGAATCTTGAACATACAATAAAAGTAAATCGACGTGCTTTTATCGCTTTCGAGAAAAGCGACATCTACATCAGTTCCTGATCTTACGTATACCTGTCGTAAGCTGTAAAATGCGTCGATAAAACAAGGACTGATATAATGTTTACCTTATGTCCCCAATATTGACGCAACTGGAAATAAATGGTAATGGGATTCCGTCGCAGTTAATCTCGGAGATCTTCGGAAGTATTTTGATAAGTTCGGTAATATACAGGGTGTCCCGGAAGCAGGGAGTGTCATTTCAGGAGTTGGGTGATTCTTCGTGAAATTTCGAAGGAAGTCCAGTACCAAAATTCGATCCGATGCATATTATCTAATTGTTGAGCAATTGAAGTTCGTCGATCAGCGGCCAGTTTTATCATCTAAAAAAGATAAAGGGTAAATCATTTACTTCTTAGAATATGCATTTCCATGTGTGCTTATTTCGAAAATGATTATAAAATTTTCTACAATTGAAATTTAAAAGGTCAAAAATAGGAAAAACCAGTGAAAAATATAGGTTTTACCTTTCGATTTTCGATCGTATTAAGGAAAATACACTGAAAAAAAAATTTCTCTATTCAAGTAAATATTTATTTAGTAAATGTATTTACTTGAATTGAGAATATGTCTACTTCTTTTTAGTAAATCTTGCTTAATTCAAGAAAATCTTTTCTTAATTCAAGTAAATATTTACTTGAAAATAAAATTTTCATGAAAAATGCCAGAGATGGAAAATGTTCCGCTTTAGAAGCTGCATCATTTTTGTTGGATATATATATATATATATATATATATATATATATATATATATATAACGTTTTCCCTGTGCAATCATTTTTGAGATATCGACTGGAAACTTTTGCTGTACCTTAGAAAACACAGTACTTATGTTTAAAAATTAATAAATCCAATATTCCTGGTGTGATAAATAGCCCTTACGAGAAAATATTATGCAATAAATATCATGCAGCTTTATTATAGCGGAACATTTTTCTTTCTGTGTATTTTCATAAAAATTTATATTTTTCGAGATACGATCAAAAATATAGAAAAAAAAAGAAACTATTGTTTACTGGTTTTTTGGGTATTATACGGATCAATTAAATGTAAATTGAGGGAAATTTCAAATTTCTTTTCTAAATCTTGCCTTTGATATTAGTATTAAATTGAAATTTTCTATGTTCAATTTCGACATCTTTTGAATGCTTTAGAAATAATAATGATTAAATCTTGATTTTCTTTAAATTCAAAATTCTCTATAGAATAATCATATAATTTTTGGAAAATAAATATGGAAAAATAGAGACTTTCCATGTAGATGAATAAGACACAATAGACGATATAACGAGTAGATATTCGTCGAAATCTTGATGACATTCCCCGAAATCAATTCATTGAATGATTCATAACGTTCTTAAATCAATTAATGATTATTATTAATAAAGGAATAGTTGAATGAACGATTGAATGAATGAAAGAATTATTGAATAAATAAACGAAGGAAGGACTAAAGAAATGAATGAATGACTGAATGAATGATTGACCGAATGATTGAATGCATGAACGAAAGATTGAATAAATAAATAAAAGAAGGAATAAAAGGAAATCGACGTGCTTTCATTGCTTTCGAGAAAAGCGACATCTACATCAGTTCCTGAACTTACGTATACCTGCCGTAAGCTGTAAAATGCGTCGATAAAACAAGGACAGATATAATGGATGTATTACGTATTAAATTGGATACCTCGATTAATTCACTCATTTAAATTAACGATTCAATCTTCAAATAATTAATTTGAGCATCATAATGCCTGAAGATAGCGTTTAATAATTAATTGATTCGTTTTTGTTTCAGATTCAAGTCTACGGTTTCAATGCGGAACTGTACCATAACATGACTGAGGCTCAACATAAAAGTCAAGGCTTGGTCGCCATTTCTCTGATGGTTCAGGTGAGTTTATTTTTTAATTTGGTAATCTCCGTTACAATTATATAGAAAATTTGTCTTTTTGCCATTTACTATACTGAAAAAAAATTTGTTATTTTCAAGTAAATATTTACTTGAATTAAGAAAAGGTTTTCTTGAATTAAGTAAGATTTACTAAAAAGAAAGAAAAATTTTCTTAATTCAAGTAAATATTTACTTGCTACTACTATTCAAGTAAATATTTACTTGAAAACAACAATTTTTTTCAGTGTAGTTATGGATAATTTTGGAAATACTAAGTCATGCCGCTATTCAAAACTTTTATAAAATTATGCATGATATTTACAATATTTTTTCAAAGTGTAGTTATCAACATGTATATATGGAAAATGTTGACTATACAAATTACTTTTAATATAACAAAGTACTTTTTTTTCATTTATCATGAAGACAATGGATGCATTTTTAATTCACACGAATTCTACCAAAATATCGGTATACATTACTTAACGCGGGTGTAAAGTGTACTTTTACGCACGACTTCTTTTTACGTACACAATTACAAAAAAAAAGAAACGAATAATTCCTCTAATTATCAAACCATATTCGACGTAGATAAAACAGAAAACATCAGGAAGTTTCGTAAACGCGTCGTTACGTTTAACCAAGAACAGCTCTACTTATTATAGCCGCGAAACGTATATATAGAGGTAAACGTAAAATTCCGAAGGAACGACGCCAACTCAAAATCTCAATCAATTACCGGCGCGCGGCTCATGCCGCCAAGTCCCGTAAATCCCATAGAAATATAAATGAAGCTACCGAGTTAATAGCCGGAATTACGGCCGTAATATTTCTCCGTGGCAACTGGTAGCAATCAGACGGCGAGGTACAAATTCCCCAAGTTGTGAGTGAGTTGTGGTACTTGTACAGCTTAAAGGCTGAGAAAATAGGTACCGGCACTATTACCGGCACAGGTACGCGCTCGTATTCCAGCAACGCCCGCGCAAACGATACCAGACGTAAGACACGCAAACCCCATCCCCGACACGAATAGTCCATTTAATCGTGAATGCATTTCTTGATGGAATTTTTGGGATGATTGCCATTGATTAGGATATTCAATTTAATTGATTTATTCAATTTATTCCATTATTTTACATTGATATAGATTCATTGTTCGTATCAAAATGTCGTTGTTGTAATATTTGCGAATAGCCAATAAGGCATTGCCCGATCAATCAATTTATCGGGTTATCAATCACTGATTGATCAAACCATTGATTGAATTGGCACCGATTCGTTAATAAATATCAATCATTTTTTTTTGTCGGGAAAGAAATCAAGTACTTGACCAATAATTGATTGAATTAATAAACAAATTATTTATCAACTTTGATCAATCGAATATTTCATTTAGCAAAAACAATCGATTTAATCGGAATGAAATCAATCAAATATTTCGTCGAATCATTTGTCGAGTAATTGATGGAATATTCAAACGATTTAGTCGTCAAGAAATTAATTGAGAATTCTACAATCAATCAAACAATCGTTCAATTAATCAACAAACTATATCATCGAATATTTTAACGATTTATCAATCGAATAAACAATTCGATTTAGTCGACGAGAAATCGATTAAGTATTTGGTTGAATAATTAATCAAATAATTTTCTTAATAATCAATAAAAAAAGTAGCAAAATGATCAGTACAATATTCAATCGAATAAATCGTCTAATTGTCAATGAACTAGTCGATATTATATCAAGCAAATGCTAGACTAAAAGATTTGTCTAATAATCAATCGGACTTTGTCCAATTGAAAGAATAGAAATTTTTTTCGATTTATTCGTCGAAAAATCAGTCATATGACCATTCGATCAATTTGTCGGCCGATCAATTGATGTGATCGATATATCGATCAAGTACTTGACCGATTATTGATTGAATTAATAAACGAATGATTTATTTCCTTTGATCAATCGAATATTTCATTTAGCAAACAATCGATTTCATCGGAATGAAATCAATCAAATATTTCGTATTATACTACCAATCAATTATTTGAACAAATACTTTTCGAATAATCAATCAGGATAACAAATCGATTGAATCGTCAATAAACCGATTAAGTATTCGATGTTTTCTCTGGAATGATTAATCGAAAACTTCGTCTAATAATCGATGAAATAATTTTGTAAATGACTAATCAAATGATCAATGGAATACGTATCTAAATAATTTGTCTGGTGATTAATCGATTTAACCGAATAGAAAATATTCAATTATTTGATTAAGTACTAGATTTAACAATCAATCGGATCGGACGAAATAATTTTTAAATGACTAATCAAATGATCAATCGAATACGTATTTAAATAATTCGTCTAATGATTAATCGGTTTAACCGACTACAAAATATTCAATTATTTGATTAAGTACAATATATTTAACAATCAATCGGATAATAAAACGATTTAATCGCCAAGAAACCGATTGAATCGTCGATAGTATAATTCCTCAACGTATTAATCGAATAATTTGTGGAATTATATCAATTTATTAATTTCAGTAAAAAAAAAATCAATCAATCAATCGATTGATGAAGCGCACAAACAATCGATTAATTTATCTAATGATTCATCCTTTAATTTCTGGAAATTGATCAATCAAATTATCGATTTGATTTCGAAATAATTCTCAAATTCTTTTTTGAACCAATCATCGCGATCAACTTAGTAATTGAGTTTTCCCAATAATTCCCATTTCGATTATTCCAATTATTATTCAGATAATTAATTATATGTTCAAAATATTTGAAGTGCCCATTTCAATAATTTTAGAAAAGGATTCAACGTTAAATTCAAATTAAACACTTTTTCAGCAGGTACAGTCATTGAATCACTCGGCGATCCTCCCATCAATTCAAGTTAATTCTTTGACTATATATAAGGTTCATACAATGTTTAACCCGTATTTTATAAAGTTTCAACAAAAATATATATTCCGCGGTAATTCCGTGATTACTTCTTCTTTAATTATTTTACTTACCTCCTCGTACCAGCGACATTTAATTACCGCAGCGCATGAAAACAGAGGCTCCTCGCCCCATATACGCGCCTTAGCTTCGTTATTCTCGGGCGGGTAAAATCAGTTCCAGGGCCCTTAAATTGACAATTATGCCGTTGGTTAAGACTCTCAAATCCTGCGGCAAGAAGCACCACTTCTGCTGAGCCTAAGCCTCGCGGATCCCTAAGATCTTCCCGTCCTGCACCCCCCCCCCCCAATCCCCCGGCCCCCGCCCCCACCCCCCTGCCTTGTCCTCGATTTCCTTCTGGAAGTTTAAAGCGCCGCTGACGCGACCACGTCGAATAAGAAGGAAACCCCCGTGAAATCGCGTCTCCGGGTGCCGAGACGAGGACGTCGATGACGTATCTGGGTCATCGTTACAAGGCATTCGTCGGTTGCGTCGTGGAATCAGTCAGACGTCCCGGAAAACTTTCCTTTTGTTCGCGCCCGCAAAAATGTACTTCCAATTTTGACGAGACCCTTGACGAGGAACAAAAGGCATCGTCGACGCGCCCTGATGAATTCGAGTTACGAAAAGTTTAAAAGGGTGGAGGCCCCGAGCGGAGGAAAG
Organism: Trichopria nigra; assembly: GCA_030522945.1. Taxonomy (NCBI): domain Eukaryota; kingdom Metazoa; phylum Arthropoda; class Insecta; order Hymenoptera; family Diapriidae; genus Trichopria; species Trichopria nigra. The sequence continues at coordinate 8,884 of JAPYZR010002214.1, forward strand.
CAAGTGGAGTGAATTATTCAAATTCGCTACCCGACTTTTACCTGTCTCGCTAATTTCCTGCGACTTGTACGACGACGACGACGTCGTCGTCAAATAAGCTGAGATAGAAAAATAAGTTACTGTTCGGGTTACGAGAGAAGAATTATTTTCCGAATCGAATGTCCGTGATGACGGTAAATTCGATTGAATTTTTGTTGAGGTTCGGGTTTTATCGATTTTCCAAATAATTCGCCGATTGATTTTACCTATGATTTCTATATATTTTTTTGATTTATTGAATATTTATTGAAGTGTGATTTATTTTTCGAATGATATAGTATTATATTTAGTATTAGATTTTTTTGATTGATAAATCGATTGATTTTTTAAATAATCCAGACATTTTGTAGAAATCCATCGATTGATTTTTCGATTAATTTTTGATTAATATTTCCAACAATCTATCGATTGTTTTTTTATCGACTGACGCTTCAACTGATTTTCTATCCAAATCAATCGTTGTGTTTTCGAATGATTTACAGATAGATAATTAATCGATTGTTTTCGAATCATTCTTTAAATTTAAAATAATATGTATTAATAATAAATAATAGATAATTAAACCTGACAATAATTCATCGATTGAGTTTTCGATTAATTTCGAATCATTTACTTTTTGAATGATTCGTTAAATTTTCGTAGAATTTATCGGATGTCCTGAGAATAATTCGTCGTTTGATTTTCCGATTAATTTTTTGATCAATTTTTGATTGACAGTTTTAATAATTCGACGACTGATTCCTCAAACGATTTATTTTTCGAATGATACAGTATTATATTTAGTATTAGATTTTTTGTATTGATAAATCGATTGATTCTTTTAAATAATCCATACATTTTGTAGAAATTCGTGGATTGATTTTTCGATTAGTTTTTGATTAACATTTCCGACAATCTATCGATTATTTTTTCGATTTGTTATATTTATTATCGACTGATTCTTCAACTGATTTTCTATCCAAATCAATCGTTATGTTTTCGAATGATTTACGGATAGATAATTAATCGATTGTTTTCGAATCACTCCTTAAATTTCAAATAATATGTATTAATAATAAATAATAGATAATTAATAGATAATTATTTGATTTCCTGACAATAATTCATAGATTGATTTTTCAATTAATTTTATGATTGACATTTCCAATAATTCGGCGACCGATGGTTCGAATCATTTACTTTTTGAATGATTCGTTCAAATTTTCGTAGAATTTATCGGATGTCCTGAAAATAATTCGTCATTTGATTTTTCGATTAATTTTTGGATCAATTTTTGATTGACAGTTTTAATAATTCGACGACTGATTCCTCAAACGATTTATTTTTCGAATGATTTACTATAATAGATTTTTTAATAAATATAGATGAGTGATTCTTCGATAGATTCAGAGTAATTCTTAGCCTGATTTTCTGATTAGTCCTTTGATTGATTTCTATATGTAAATTCATGTATTGATTCTCCGAATAATTCTTCATTTTATTCTTGGAATAATGATGTCGATTCTCCAGTATAGTTAATTCATCGATTGATTATGTAAAAAATCCATTAATAATTCACTGAACGATTTTAATTGCAGATTTTTCCAAGCCCATATTTTCGTCAGCAGACATCCATGTTTCAGTCGATTCCACAAATTAATGCTCCGAATAATCGTTCAAAGAAACTTTTTGTTAGTCCAAGCACCATATAATACGAGTCAAAGAGAGTAGCTGCCTCCTCGCTGCAGACAAACACTGGGTAACTCTTCTGCCAGAATTGGGTTGTGGGGGAGTAGGTATGGGGGAAGGGGGGTGGGGGGTGAACCCGGGGAATAAATTCACAAGATTCGAAGGAAACTTCCTCGTGTGCGGTGCCATCCTTGCTTCTAACCGCTAAAGCCGTCGTCTAAAGTCGTAGTGGAAGAGGCTGCAGGGGTGCAGTGGAACCGGTGCAAAGAAGCATCGAGGAGGGATGATGTACTTTGACGTAGTTTGCTTCCAACAAACGTCTGTGCAAACTTTCGAATATTTTCGAGGGTATTTATAAAAGTTATAAAAGTTAGGTGGAGAGGGAGGGAATACGGTTTAACAGCGAGATATTAATAAATAGCCAACATTTACGTGATGTTTATGTTGAAGGGTGAAAGTTGGAGGGAGAAGGTTTCGATAAATAATTCTTTGTTTAGTATTGTCTCAATTTGGAATAGTAAAAATGGTTCCCAATTTTTCGAACGAAAAGAATTTTTCATTACACTTCATTTTTGATTTTGATATTATTTTTTTTTAACTATCTTGCGGTTATTAGGGTTGAACTTATGAGTCGCTTTATTGTTTTTACATATTTGTCAATAATAGTGAAATAAGAACATATTCTCTTTTCTTCATTCGAATTTCGTTAATTTGATAATATTTTAGTTTTTTAAACATAGTTTTAAAATATTTGGCCTTTCTTCCTTGATTTTGCTTTCCAATGTGAAACTGACATTTTGGACAATTGTTGATGTTAAAATATAGTTAATCACGAATTTAGTACATATCTATCTGAAATGTTTACTTTACACTACTGCGGTTTTTCGCGTCTAACTCATTCCGGTAAAAAGCTAGCGAAATATCATATAAACAATGTTGTAGAGCTTGAAAAGATGAATTGAGTCCATGGGGAGACGTTAAATCTGAAAAAATTGACGAAAAACGGATTTGACATTGATGGAGCGCGTTTTTCACTAATTTTCTGAGATTTAACGTCTTCCCATGGACTCAATTTTTATTGAAACAAAACGTGTGAGGGTGCAAATTCTTCGTCTTTTCGAGCTCTATAACTTTGTTTATATGATATTTCCCTAGCTATTTACTGGAATGAGTTAGATGCGAAAAACCGCAAAAAAAAGGAAATTTTTTCCCTTTATGAGACCATAATTAGCGAAATATTCATCTCGAATAATATGCTCTTAAAGGAGAATTGTTGAGCTTGAAAAAATCTTTAAAATGCGCCCTTATTCATTAATATAGGTTGAAAATGAGCCGAGTTATTGCAAAAACAGTAATTTTTTTTTCTAAACTTCAATTGCTCGCCATTCAAATTCTATGCGTCGGATCGAAAAGGACTTTTTGATTTAAAATTTCACGAACAATCGCCTCCTGAAATTATATTCTCCAGTCCTGGTACTCCAGGACACCCTGTATATATCAATGCATTACTATCATATATTCTACATTAAAACTTCTTTGTATTATATATATAGTTTCAAGTTGATTACAATTATTATATGTATATGTTTGAAATTGTAGCTCGTCTTAAATTCGATAAATTAAAATCTCAATAAAGTTAAACTTTTACACGCAGCGAAAGTCCACTTAGCCGAGTTTTATAATTAATGCAATTTTTCAACGAAGTAGGTCGTAGAAATGGTACAAATGAATTTCCGCCAAAATGAGATATCGAAACGTTTCCAGAGCGCAACAAGGTACTTTCCTATTATTTATAACTACTGCAGGCACGTATTCTTAATGACGATAATCGCATCCGATTTCCGTCGGCTAAGTTTTTAAAAACGTTTTATCCCTTTATTATTATATAGTTTAAAAAAAAATGATATAGACCCAACGCATGATTGAATTAATTTTCCTTACTTTCGAATGTTACCTGTTATTTATGGAGCCGCCATCTTTAAATAAAATTTATAAGGAAATCAGCGTAAATAATTACGTAATTATTATTTATATATATATATAATAGCGCGATTTCATTAACAAAGCCTTTCAACGGTATATGAAAATAATTAAATGCCTTCTGCCACCCGACGAAAAACTTTGTCGGCACTTCCTTTAATGTATAAACCAACGTTTTTACGGGAATACATAATAACTCTCATAACTCTACGTCCGTTTTCCGCCGCGGCGCTTTCAAATTCGCGCCACTTCATTCGGGAGTATTGTCTTACACGAGAGATTGTTTGCAAAACACAAAAGTCTCAACTTTCGTAACGAGCGCTAAGAAAGAATAATAACTGCTGAACGAAAAAGAAACCAGCCAACGCATTATTATTTCGTGTAAGGTTTCACTATGAAAAGTCTATATATCTCGAAAAGCCGCACAAGTGTCCTTTGATTACTGATTGTATACAACATTTCTTTAACAACTTGCGGTTCAGCGCTTTCGTATTAGCTTACAATACAATTTTTAATTTATATTGTTCGCATCAATTCGATAATTGATATATATATATATTTATTCGACAATTGATCCTGTGCCTTTGGACATTTTTATAACGTTCTTTGTTTTCTTGACTCGGATCAATTTTCATTTATCGACAATTAATTTTCGTCAGTTTTGGACTATTGGACTATTTTCTATTTATGTCAATTCTTTTCTGGGAAAATCGAAGAACTTACCTTTTCAGTCGGTAAAACAGAACACGCAGATGGTAAATCGTCACTTTCAGAACTGTAATTGTCGATAAAAATCTGCCTTACCCTATTATTTTTATAAATAATTTCCAACGCCTAATCTATTTTACCGACCGATGGTCACAATATTATAACTTTTTAGGACAGACATTTTTAAGACCCTATATAACCTATAATATTTTTATAGTTCACTATATTTCCTAATCGAAAAACCTCGTGACATCCTCAATTCCTTAACGCGACGGAACTGCCGCCAATACCTAATAAAACTTCTCTCTCGCCCTTCGGGAAGAAGGTTGGGGAAAAAAAACAGTTCTCGTAGACCGTTCTCGTTTCAACATCCAGGATGCTTGACGCCGAATTGAACGAAACATCTCGGCGGGCATTCATCGACATTTCCAAAACGTCAACAAACCCCGCTCCATTCACGCCACGTTTTGCATCGGCCGGATAAAACCGGAAGTCGGGGTTGAACTCGAAATACGAGAAACGTGTGCAATCGGCACGGTCGAAATTGCTTCGCGAACTTTTGCCGTTTTCAAGGCGACTTCGCAACTCGTTTTCTCCCTCGTGTGCCGGGAGGAGACGGCTCGGCATAAATCCCCGGATGGTCGAGATTTGAATATTATTCCCGGAGCGGCCGGACGTAGGTCGTGTCGTAGGTCCCAGCATCAAGAATCGTTAACGGGGGTGCTCGATCCTCGACGAACGGATCGCTGGGGATGCCACCGACGACTGTAATTTGAACGAATTGCACCTTGGGGGGTGCCCAGAAAATGGCCCCTAAATGAGCGAGCACGTCAGCCGACGAAGTTTGCGAGGTGTTTTTTTTTTTTGTCTTTATTAGCGCTAATTTCTGCAATGACTCTTGGTCGATGTCGCATGCGACAGAATGTATGAGAAATGTATTGAAAATTTTGCGAAACTTTTTTCAGATTGATTTAAACGACTGTTTTACCGGCTGATGGTCTAATGATTAGAAGCGGTGACAAATATCGTTGTATCATTTTTAAAATTGAAAATACAAAGTGTCATGTAAATACCACGATCATTCGTTGATTTTTGTAAACTGATAATCGTCTCGATTAAATGTTGTAAACGTAAAGATTTAAAGATTAAACTCTGTTTTACCAACTGATGATAAAATGTTAAGATTATGCCGTTGTCTATATCGTTAGATTTCTCAATATTTGTCGTTCTTCTTTTCAGATTGCTCAAACGGTTGACGTTATTTTATAGACCTTAAGGTAGTTCTAAAGTAGAGCAGTTACCGACCTAACCTCAAAACAGGAAAAGTATAAATAAAAAATAATTGAAACATTTTTTCAAAATTCGGGCGTTGGAAGGGTGATTCTACGTAATATATACAATCCTTAAAAAAAGATCGCTGAAATTGGTTCAAAATTAAACGAGAATTATCCGAAATAAATTATTTTTGGTGCTGGTAAGGGAAAATAATTTATTTCGGATAATTCTCGGTTAATTTTGAACCAATTTCATCGATATTTTTTTAAGAATTGTATATGTTACGTGGAATCACCTTTCCAAAGCCCAAATTTTGAAAAAACGTTTCAATCACTTTTTATTTAAACTTTTATTCTTGAAAAACTCGGTCGGTAACTATTGTACTTTAGAACCCTCTGAAAATTACTGCTGATAAATTATTCAGTAATTGCTTACCATCAATCGGTAAAACAGAACTACTATTGTTTTATTTCCTTTGACGGAGCTCGATTTCTATATATTTTTCTTTTATTACTGTTGCAAATATGGCAATCCTTTAAATGTTGAATTATCGTTAGATAAAATTGTCGAAAACAATTCGAATTTAATATAATGGTCTAAAATCAAATAAAGTAAATGGCGACAGACATGTGCGAATTAGAAATGGACCAAAATAAATGAAAATCGATAAAATTCGAATTCATTGGAAACTAGTCCGAAATACTCTTTGGAAAATGTTTTTTTTTTATTATTATTCATGACTGTCGTAATGAAACCTGTAAAAGAATGGTGTAAAGTCAAGTAGGTAATGCAAAAAAAAATATGTTAAAAATTCTTCGAATCTATTGTTTTTTTTTTTCAAAAATCGTTCGATTCATCGCTTTTAATTTCGCTAATTTTCCGAGTACGGTTAAAAAAAGAGAAAAAAGTCGTCTACCGTCAGTGACCGTGGTGGGCGGCGGCGATGCACAGTAGATAAAGGTCGAATAAAGCCAGCCCGGAGTAAGTAGAAAAGGGAACGGTCCATAAGAAAGATTAAACGTCGTTCGACGTCGGCCACAATTTGCCTCCGAAAGTAGACGCGCGCTTATATACGAAAATAGAATTAACGAGACATCACTCGCAGGTTCAATTTTCATGAGTCAGCCGATAGAGAACAGATGCCCAAATCTCACATTCTCTCTGTCCCTACCTCGCTCCCACTCGTTTTCACTATATATATATATATATAATATATATTTGGCCGGAAATATTTGAAACTGAATCGGCATTTAAATGCGGCGTCTTGCATGCAATGAATATAAACGACTTGGACGACGTTCAATCCTCGCTACGATAATACGTGGCCCGGGCGATTGGCTGAATTTTTCTACGGATCAGAATAACGAGGTGCTTCCGTCGAAGGGGGTTCTACAACTTTTCCTGATTGCATTACAGCGTATTTTATGTAAAGTGCGTATTTTCGAGGGGAATGTCGGGCTCTCATACCGTAATGGACAATATATACGAGCTGGATCGCCTCTATGCCGGATAAAATGGCGAAATACGAATATTGAATTGGATTTTTTTATCAATTATTCGTTTTCATTATTCGCGTATAGTGTGGTCATTGGGCAACGCGAATACTTTGAGCATATTTTGTTCAATTTTCGGATGTCCATTGTCTATATATCACGTATAATGGACGTGCGATGTACAATTTATGTACAATGGATGTATAATGGACGTAATTATAATCGGAAATTTCCGTAAATAATCCTTTAATTCCGATCGTGCCCAAACAACGCGAAAATGTCCAATATACAAAAAATCCTTTGGAAATGATACGTCGCATCTCAAAGGCAAAATCAGTGTCGGTTAATGTTATATATATATGTCTGTAGTTTATTTATTTTGGTCTGTGGATTTTGGTCAATTTTTATAATTTTCATGATTTTCACAATTTTGGGTGTTTATATAATTTTTATCGTTTTTTTTTTATTTTGGACAATTTTCATAATTTTGGTAAATTTACATTCATATCTTTATATTTTTTATAATTTTTGGACAATAACAACAATTTTGGACAAATTTTACAATTGATTTTTTTTCTATTTTCGTCGGTTTTGTATTGTTATTTTCATGAATTTTGGTCTACATTCGTCGATGTTTATTGGGTTTCTAAATATTTTCGTCACTTTCCATCTGCTATTATTGTTGTAATATTTTTTTATTCTGGACTACCATATTATTCTGGACCTGGGATTTATACCAGATGGATATAAATTTAATAGATGGTATAAATATAATCAAGTAAAACTGACCAATGATTAATGTTTATTCATATTTTACTTCTTTTCTATTGGTCGACTTTGGTAGATTTTGGGCGATTTTGGTCAACTTTGACCGTTTTCATGATTTTGTTACTTTTTTATAATTTTGGGTGTTTTTTTAAATTTTGATCATTTGTATATGGTTTTTGTAATTTGTACCATTTTTGTAATTTTGGTAGAGTTACATTTTTATTATTTTTCTACATTTTTATTATTTATTGTACATTTTTATTATTTATTCTTCTATTTTTACCAACTCTTGGGCGATTACAACAATTTTGGACTATTTGGACTATTTTTACAATGGATTTTTTTGTTATTTTCATCGGTTTTGGATTATAATTCCTACGAATTATCAAACATTTAAAGTCCGAATTTTAGAAATATTTGTTGATTTCCGTGTGTATATATTATAAGATAATTGGTAATTTTTAAGTATTTTTGTCACTTTCATTTCAATTTCATAAATTTCAAATTTTCTATTTTTGTCGTTTTTGGACCATATATTCATTGAATTATGGAATACTTTTTACTTTTATTCGGGTTTGTTTCAATCGGTTTTATAAATTTGGTTTATCATTGACGATTTTGTGAATCATTCTTAATTTAATTATTTAAGGGAAAATCGACGGACTTTTCAAAAATGTCGTTTTACTTTTGTTGATAACTTGTTTATGTTTTCATCGATTTTGATCTATTTTTCTCTTTCTCTTCCTTTTTCTAATATATTTTATAGTCTAACCGAAATTGATACATTTTCATATACTTTAAATTATGTTTTTTGTTTTTCTATCATCGTTATAAACATCTTATTGCAACGTGTACTTTGCATTTAATATACGTATACGTCTTCTACGAGCAGACACTGTATACTGAGAACTATGTATCGAGAAAATGGCGTTTCGCACAGGGCGAAAAAGCGCATTTTTCTTCCTCTTTAAGTGATCTTAATGGAATTTCTCATAGTCTAATGCTGCGAACATCTGTCATCTTTTTCCAAAATCGGCATTCTTTTTTCTTTATCCTTGTTCGAACAATTATACACTGACAAAAAAAATTTGTTATTTCCAAGTAAATATTTACTTGAATTAAGAAAAGAGTTTCTTGAATTAAGTAAGATTTACTAAAAAGAAGGAAACATTTTCTTAATTCAAGTAAATATTTACTGTTTTTAAATAATGTACAGTTTAATACAAACATTGGCATGAAATGATGAATATAGATGTTAAAAATAAAGAATTAACGCGGAAAAACTTCAATGTATCTAAAACAGTATCAATACCAGCGGAGAATTTTTTTTCAAACATGTCGTCGTGTACAACCGCAATAACAATGTTTATCAATTCGCAAAATCATTTCCCGTTTTTACAATGGCGTATAAAGCTGAAATCCGTAAAAATAAAGCAGAATACTCGACACCTCGTAATCGCCGTAAAAAAGTACAGTGGCAACAATGAACTATCCGCGCATTAACGTGCTCGAAAGTTGCAAGAGCATCTCTCTGTCTCTCTCTCTCTCTCCCTCCCTCCCTCCCTTTCTCGCATGTAACAAAATTTAAGTTATTCATTGTTCGGTCTCGGCCGAACTTTCAAACTGCCGTAGTTCCGTTCCGTTTCGTTCCATCGCTCTACGCGCTATATATATATGCCTTTTATTGCTATTTTCCGCAGCCGTACCGGCAACATTGGTACCTAGGAGAGAGGAGGTTACGGGGGTGAATTGGGGGAGGGGGATGGATATCTTTTATAGACAGTTTTAATGACGCCGAGTGTATAACTTCGAAACGACTCTTTGCCTTTTCCCTCTTTATGCGGTGCACTTAGCGGCACCGAACAACCTCTTTCATGGGAAATCGATGAAAAGCGAATTAGGGCTGACAAAAAGGAGAGGGTTCGCGAAGGGAAAGAGAGAGAGAGAGAGAGAGAGAGAGAGGGAGGGGGTGAGGATCGAGAGAAATGACATTAACGGGGTGGAAAAGAGCAGGTGACGAAACGGACGAAAAGAGAGAACGACAGTCGTGTCATGGATGAGCGATGCTCATCGAATTATATTGCCAAATATCGATTTTTGTCGTTTCGATATATTGATAGGGTTTTTTTTTCCCGTTTGTACATATTACTGACAGCTATTTTTCTTTTATTCACGAAACAACGCAGAGAAGCAAATATTTCGTTGGTTTCGTTTAATATATATAGGCTTTTTTCGTTTTTTTTTTTTTTTATTCGAGGCCTTAAATTGTACCAAAAATTTGGTTGAAATATTGATCAATAACAATTTTTTTGTAATTTGCTCATTTTTTCGACGATTATTTCGACGTATATTAAAAAATTATTATAAATTTTTATAAATCATTATAAATTATTATAAATTAAATTTCTATTATTTTTATCATTTTTTTATATACTTTTTTTTGGTCGGTCTTCAGTTTTGTTAATTTAGGTGTTCTTTTCTCCTTATCATTTATTCATTTGTATTTATATATATTTTTTTTATTTTTTTTTTTTTATATTTTTATTTTATATTTTTTTTTTTTTATATTATTTTATATTTATATAAATTAAATTTATATATATGTTTTTCAAACATTAATTTCGATAATTCGTTCATTCAGTCCGAATTGACGATATCTTCAAGTGCGTCATTATATTTGGTTTCATTTTTTTGTTTCAGCTTAGAGAACAAGCGACCCCCGAGCTCCGGACAATAACCAGCGTATTGAACAGGGTACAATTTCGAGGTGAGTTAAAAAATTTGTTAATTTATACATTTCTTCCCCTGTTTTAATCCTTGATAATAATAATAATAATATGATCAATTTAAATAAGGATTCTTTGAAGGTAAATTAAAATGTGTATTAATTTTGTACGTTTTGGCTATTCTTGTAGCTTTATTCAGATGTTTTCGTGTCTGTTTAGGAAGTATAGGCATTAAAAAAAAAAAAAAAAAGATAGTCATGGTAGGGCCACTTTTTGAAAATCAATTAGGTATGTAGGGAAATGACGAAAGGAAACCTGAAATTGAAATAAAAAAACCCTAGGGGTCAACTTTTAGATGAAATTGTAGTTTATATTTTATCGATAGTATGAAAAAATGAAAATTGACCAAACAATATTTCGAATCGCAAAAAATAAAATGCAACAAAAATTACAAAAAGTAAAATTTCTTCTTTCGTATACGAAATAATTTAATGCTGAAATTTTAACATTTTGAAAATGGAATTGTTTGTATTGTTAAAAAATAAAGATTATATATTTATTTTATATGTTTGTTGTCGCATCTAATTGGCATGAGAAAAGCGTGACAGACGACAGTGGTGGAATCTTCGTTACGGAGTAAATCGATCAATTAACATTATTTTTGTAAATTGTTGTTTAAACAGACTCGCGATAAAAATTATTTGAACATACCATGTACGAAATACAACATTTTTATATTAAAAGTCACTAGCAATAATTAAGGAAACAAAAAATGATTAAATAGTAGATGCAAAAATACTTTGCAAACCGAATCAGTTTTCGATTATACATGAAATTTTTTATTTTTTATGTTTTAATAAAATGTAAATTACTAAATAGTTATGTAAACTTGAAAATGTAAAATGAAGACGAAAATATTAAAATTTATCGATAAAGGTCCAATGATAACAAATGTACCTTGTCGATTGCTCGAATTTAATTATCCGTCGATCTTTTGAAATATTCGAATTATAAACTAAGGGAATATATTTAACGCAAATTAATTATAATTCAAACATCACAAGGGAATTTAAAATATTTTCTAATAGACGCATTAAAACGTATTTCGAACTGAAATTTGAAATTTGCAACTGCGTTTTAATTTGTTTTAATAATTACTAAAAAACAATAATTTTAACAACATGTTCGTAATATTAAAAACAAAAATAAAAAATACTTTATAAATTAATTTACGTTTTTCATTTTTAAATCGTGAATAAATAACATTAGTAAAAAATAATTATCAAAAAAAATGTTTCAAATTTAAAAATTCTCGAAAAATCTATTCGAAACATATGAACATTAGAAATCGAAAATTATAAAAATATCGAAAGTAAAATTTTCAGAAATCATTCTAGAAAATGTTTTTTTTTTTTTTTAAACGTTACAAATTTGAAAGATAATTTTATTGACTATTCCAAATCTATGAATGTGAAAACTATTAGAATTTCAAATTCGTATTATGCAAAACTCCGAAACTATTTTATGTGAAAAAACAATAACATTATACAATGAGGAATTACATCAGAATGAGGTTCTGCTCCGAGAAATCGCGGCTATAGGAATGAGTAACAATCGCCGTCCTTGAACGAATCAAGAAGATAAGGGATGCATATTCAGGACACGGATTTGAATATTATGGACTTGACAGGCGACGTTCGCCTTAAGAAAAATGTGAGGATGTCATTAATTCGATTATAATTTTCAAAAGTTCAAATTCAAACGTGTATCAATGAATCTTTATACATTTGATAAAATTAAAAAAAAAAATGATTAATTATAAAAAATAATATTACAATTAAAATATAAGAAAACACGAAATTAAAGTAATATAAAAAAAATTGTTGAAAAACTCAAATTTGAGAATTTCAAGTAGAATATATATTCAATTATGTATACGGTACAAAAGTTAAATTGAATTATTTGTAAGAATCAATAATAATAAAAGCATTTCCCCATTAAAAGAAATATTTATAATCGACATTAAAGAAAAGCAGAAAAAATTTAGAGAAAAAAGTCCCAAAATGTAAAATGGCTTTGACTCTAATTTGTAATTAGAATTGTAATACTCCATGTTTCTTAGAGCTGTCGGTCGTTGATGGCTCTTAGAAAATAATTTAATTACTTTAATGTTTTGAAAAATGTAACATATTTTTTCTCGACTTTTCGGCCTTTAAGTACTCGAGGAACCTGTTCTAAAGACCCGAAGAAGACCCTCAAGAGGCCGAAATGTCGAGAAAATATAATTTACTTTTTTAAAACATCAAAGTAATTAAATTATTTTCTCAATATACCGTCCACGAAGAAAGGAAGAATATCAACGTTAATTCAACAGAAGTCGACGCTTGTTACAAATTTTTAAAAAAAGTGACAGGCATTTTAACATTTACAGACACGAAAATCCACAAAATACAAAATAGTCATGAAGAATCTAATTAAAAGGCAATATTATAATCGCGCCATTACTGAATGACGAATAATTATTTTGCAATTATAATGAATTGCAGATCGAGCAAGTAAGGAAGATTAGCTCTCGCTAAATATTTAATTAGTCTGCTGTATTTCATTAAATCATCGCGAGCACTACTATCGGGCAGATATTTAAAAAGAGGCTACTTGCGGTAGCGGAGTTTTCCACGGGGGCTGAAGTAACGGCGAAAGTGCAGCAAAACGGATTAGAAAAACTCGGCATTAATCCCACAGGGTGGATTAAGTGTCCCTCTTCGGCTAATGGCCGTAGGGATGTAATATTGGAAAAGCGTTAATAAAAGAAATTAACTTTCGAAAACACTTCATGAATCATATGACTTTTTTATGGATCGATTTTCTTACCGCTGTTGGCACATGACGTATTACATTTGTTATTTTTAATTTGATTCATTTTCATTGAATTTTTAAAACGTCGACTATGATGTCTGTCTCGATTACAGCTCAAAAAAATTTGACGAAACGAATAAATCGAATCAATCATAATAGTCCAATGACTCGGACCAATCGATGGATCCAATTTTATTCTTGATGTAAAATTACATATTATTTTTATGTCAAAAAAAAAATAAAAAATAAAAAATCGAAAGATCAAATCGAATAAATCGAAAGAATCGAAGGATTCGAATAAATCGACTAGATGAAATGTATCGAATAAATTCAACGTATGACAAAGTCGCACATGGTTTTCATTTCAAAATCTTATAAAATAGTTTAATCGAAATCGAAAGTCGATTGAAAAATCGAATAAATCGAAACGAATTAATCGTATGCATTTTAGAAATCCGAACATCAATCAAACGCACTAAAAAAATTGTAGGAGTCGAATAATTAAAAAATTGTAGTGTGATTTTCTCAATCGCATCAATCGAACGAGACACACACGAATTATTAATCGAATAAATCAAATACATCGATTGAAAATAAGCTATATATATATCACATTGAACGAAATGCATTGAATTGTTTAAAATGTAAAAATCTCACTGATGATTTCTATTCAATCGAATGTATCCATCGAATCGAATCAATCAAATCAATCAAATGAGTCGTATACGAGTCGAATTAATCGAACATATTGAATTAATCGAATGATTTCATTACCGACTATTTCCATATTTTCTATAAATCGGAAGAATCCAACAAGTCGAATTAATTGAATCAATAGAATAAAAAAAAACGAACGCAATACAAAAAAAGCTCGAAAGGAATGAAATCGATTGAAAACACGAAATCGATCAAATTTTCTTGATTGCTATTAATCGGACGAATCGATGAAATTCAATTTATTGATACTCGTAAAATACATCAAATCGATTGAATAGAACAAAGAAATTTTTAAATAATCTTTGTTCTTTATGTTATCGCACTTTCTCCAAATTTTCGATTAGCAAAAAAAATGACGAACGCAGTCGCCCAATGTTATTCGTTGGACGTTTTCATTATTCCTCGCAAATTTCCACATATAGAGACTTTCAAACTTCATCCCATTCAAATTATCCATTTACACACGTAGTCGGGCAAACCCAAAAAATGAAGCACGCTTCGTAAAATGGGCAAAATCGATAGGAGCGGTATGGAAAAAAAGGCTCCTTAAAATTTTCGTCGCGCGAAGCAAAAATCTGGGAATTTAATTTCACGAGGGGCGAACAAATGTCGTCAGCGGCTCTCAAAGATAAGGGTCGGGAAAACGCGAGGATGAGTGACTCGTTAACTGAAAAGAGTCATTTTCCCTGCTCTCGTTTCGTGCACTTTTTTCCCATGCCCCCCCTCCCCCCTCCCCCAGCCTCCATCGTTTTCCGGAGCGAAGCTTCGCAAAGGCGCCTAACCGCGAATCTGACGTCCCGGAAATTATTTTGCTTTTCATTTTATTTATGATCCCCGAGCACCGCGGTTGGCACTTTTTTTCGCAGCCAGGTATATCTGATGCGTGAAGAGCGCGTATTCATCCTACGTCGAGGATTCGCCGCGAGATCCGCTAATTGCTCGGCCGCAGGCAACGTCTCAGCTTTTTTGTTGGGGGATTTTTTAATTTTCGGAAATTATACTCGAATTAACGCCGGCGACGTCTGCGGGCGTCTCCTACTAATTTCAAAAAGACGTCCTTTCGTCGCCTTTCAAAAGCGGGATTCCCGCGTGTACGAATTAAAGAAGACTCGTTATGCCGCTGGTGGAGTAGCGACTCGAAACGCTGCGCACACTTGCGGAAGAATCAGCGAAGAATAGTGACAAATAATATGTGCTAATTACTTGGGTGTATCAAAAAATAGTCTCGTGGCGTTATTAAGTTCTTGAATCGTGATTTTGTCGCTTGCGAGAAAGACGACATCTGTGGTAATAATGTGGTACTAACCATTTGAAATGCACGACTCGATTCTCTTCGACTTCTGGCCTTTTTAATCATGTATCAAAGGATTTATGTAGGGTATACACAATAGACTTAAAATATTTTCTCCAACAAAACCCAACAAGTCCCTCACGACTTTACTCCATTCGATTTGAAAACAATGAAAACCCACCTCTTCGACGTAAGTTCTCAAGAGGAATCTTCCATGTATTATCGTGCCACGAAACCTCGGTAAATAATTACCGTCTCTTAAGACAATCGGGTCCGAAAGCTCGAACGCTCCGAATTCTATTAAACTTTTATTATCGAGCCGCGCAATCGGCATGTATTATATACCCAACAGTCTATGAAGTGCTCGCGAAAACTTTACTCAATGAAAGGCCGCGTATATACATATGCCGTCATGCACTCCGCCCCGTGTGTATTTTAATCAATACCCCTCGCTGCTGACACCTCGCTGCTCATAAATCATAAGACAATGGGGCCCGCGACCAACACCAGTAGCCTAAGTGCCACGTTGACGCGTATACGTGCGCAATTAAAGCGACGATGTGGTGGTGGTGACGTCGGTCTTGGAATTGCCGTACTTACATGTGTACTACACCCCCGAGTCGAATCACGTGCCTGTATATATATACCCGCAGGCTCGATTCATTTTTTGGGGGGTCGAGAGGGAATAAGAGGGTGTGTCTCTTTTGTTTCGTCGCTTCAGTTTTTGGTGCAGTTGCATCGACGTTGATGTATAATCCGGTAAATGCGTTTTCATTATTAATCATTTTACTTTTGTATTTCAATTAAAATTGATGTAAATCCAGTAATGATAAAATATACGATCCGATTGCTATAGTTGGCAGGGGGTGTGCACTTTAGAAGGCATTCTCAGATCTTATTTCATCTCGCAATATGCAGATGGCGTCGAAGTCGAGCATACAAAAGTGGACCATTTTTTCAAATTCGTATAAAGTGTACTAAATGAAGAATGATTTTTAGTTGGCCCTTACGGAATAAGCAGATGTACTTGTAAATGGATCTAAAGGGACAACTAAAAGTAATTCACTATATATAATTTAACTTTGGAACAAATGTTATGTGGTTTTGAATATTTTTGTTGGAACTTGGACGAAGAATCGACCGATGCAATATTGTTAACCAGTTGCTAGGACAAAGGATTGGATTAATTGTTGGACTGATTGAATAATTGCGATTGACGGATTGTTTAGTTAATTGCTAGAAACCAGAATTTTATTATAGTAGTTAGGAGAGCGAATCGAAATAAAATTCTTACAAATCGATTAAAGTATAACGCTCGATTGATTTAATCGTTTTCACATACACACATATCTTTAAATAAAATGAATCGAATTGATCCGATGATTGCATACAATCTCAAGAGATCGGAGATATGGAAGAAATGAAATGAGTCAAAGAGGAAAATCAATCGAATTGAATTATTTTAATCAACGGAATTAATCGTTATAAATCGATGTAATGTATAATGATCGAAGTAAGTAAATAAAGAATCAAGACAATGAATCGAATGCATTACATAAATCGAAAGACTCAATGAACCAAGATGTAGAAAAAAAAATTAAAAAACGTATGCAATCAATACATCAAATGATTGAAATCAATCGGTATTCAATCGATCAAGAAAATGAAATGAGTGAACAATAGAGCAAATCGATCTAAACCGCATGAATCAAATTGTGCATAATCGAAGAAAGCAACAAAAATACCGAATGGACGGAATGATTCGAATGAATCAAAAGTAGATAATGAACCGAATTATTCGATAGAATTGACAAAAATTCAACGAATTAAAAATGTTCTAATAACAAATTTTAGAATAAATTTGCGGAATCGAATGATTCAAATAAATACTAAACATTTAATAAATGAAAGTTTCAAATCAATCGAAGATTGGAATTAGTCGAATTAATCGAACAAATTGACCAATCAGCTTAATTTTATTCTATTCTCTCTTTATCGTATCAATGAATGATATTGATGTATTCAAATGAATGTAATGAAAAAACAAAGCGAATACAGAAAATCGAATGAATCGAATCGATCGAACGTTTGGATTGATTAGTTTGAATTAAGTGGGGTACAAAATGCCACGAATGTTGAGTCGAAAACTACCAAAAATAAATAAAAAAACCTTGTTTTAATATTTCTATAAGAAAATATGTAATACAGTCTCAAAAAATGTCTCGCAAACTACACGAAACCGATTTTTATATAATTCAATTCGTATATATGCTTATACCTGACTTCATGTCGATTTATTAATCCTTCTTTATAAATCAATGATTTTATAAACAAGTATCAATGATTTATAATGAAGGATTAATAAATAGATATGAAAATCATGTTCGAAATGCGAAATAGTTCAGAAACGCATTTATAGAGTTTTATAAATAGTTGATCTACTTTAAACTATTCATAATATCGGTGATCAAAATAGGTTCTGATATCGTGATTGAATTTGATAAGCTTATCATAATAGAATATTCCAATCACTCGCGAAAATACCCGGATTTGTATATTTTGCAAATTAAATCAAGTAATATTATTGTTTTGATCTTTATAAATGTATAAATAAATACCTATAGCTTGTATTGCCTACAAACGAACTTCCTTTAAATTCTAGATTATTAATCGGAGAGGGAAAAACTGAAAGTCCACAAACATTTCCATTTGGATAAAAATCTGCAAAAAACCTAAGAAATGAATAAGATAATAATTTCTATATCTTAATGATCGTTAATATTGTTGAAATCTGAAAACCACAAAGATAATAAATATATTGAATTTTTTTTTTATAAAATCACTGAATCTTAAAAAATATTTTTTATGTATAAAATCGTTAAAATTTATTTTAAAAAAAATCTTTCATTATTTTCAGAAAGTAATTGAATAATTTTGTAAAAAGATAACGCATATGGGTAGAAATACATTTTGGAAAAATGATAAAAACAACAAAATTAAAATTAAGGAAAATTAGTATAAAAATTGAGATAAAACTTGAGAGACTTCAATCAATTAAATTAAAATGTTAAAATATAATCGTTTGGAAATGTCCATGATTTGCTTCATAAACACGAAAACTCAGTAACCCAAATTGTATAAAAAAAAAACATATTCTTCCAATATTCCGAATCGATCCGACATACGCTGTCGCTAAATATTGTGTTTGCATTTTATTTTCATATATATATATCATTTGACCTCCGCTAACATTTTCCATTGTATGCCCCGGAACCTTGCATTTGGCATCAGCAACGGCCCGGAATTTTGATGCCGCATATATATAACGTGCTAACTCGAGATTCCGTCACTCGTATATATTTTTCAGGCCGGAGAGACAACGACGCTCCCGGCAACCGGAACAAAATTACAAATACGCCGCTTCTCTTATCGTTATAAAATAAATCACGCAAAACAAAGCTTTAATTTCCATAACGGGAGAGTGTAGTGCATTCTGAAAAATTTTACTCGATATCTTAACCGGGAAAATGAACGCACTCCGAAATTACTCTGCACTATAATGCTGGATGAAAGATTTTTTTTTCGAATAATTCGACTAAATCGAATAATAGAAATGATTGAGAAAATCAATCAAATCCAATGATCGAAATAAATCGATTTCGAATCGAGTAAATCCAATCAATTCGGTTTATTGGATTCACATACGTTAAACACGGCTGATTCCAAGAAATCAATGAATATTAAATGAATGGAATCCTATATATTTGAAGAAATCGAATTAATCAAAATCCTACCGCTTAATTCATCACTCTCTTACTGCAATTATATTGTAATTTTCCGTCGAATTAAATCACGATCGTAAATTTCGTACTCGCCAGCGGTTACACACTAACATATACACGGAAAACCGAAACTGACATGAAGGAAACCGACGGAACGCCATTAAAGGTGGGGCAAAAGCGGCAAAGTAGTTTACACGGAGGCACGTCGAAAAAATCACCGAAGCCACGCGGTATTAAAATTGCAAGCTGAAAATGAAATCGAAGGGAACTTCATCGACCGGCAAGCCACCGGTTTACGAAAATCCAACGGCAAAAAAAAAAGATTGGATCGACAGGCGCGCCATTTTCCCCCCGATCGAAACCGAGAGAATGCTTCTAATATTACATTATCGATGCTATCAACATTATTACCGGCACTCCGCTCCGACCATTAGGATCGGTCAATTTTCCTAAGAGTTCCCTCGATGCGGTCATATCGACTCCACTTCCTTTAACGAAACTCTTATCGCGGGAAAATGTCGCCGCTGTAATCATCGCCGTCGTATATACATATATGTCTTCGTATTCCCTCAAGTTCCCTATTTTTTGAGCTTTCCTTCATTCATTTCTAATGTCCATATGCTGTTTTTAGTAAATAAAGTCTATAAAGGAAATAATGTAAAGGTATCAGATAGAAATGACAGTAGAATTGATTAAATTCGAATAAATCGAATTAATCTAATGAATGTATCACGTGAATCAAATCGATAAGAGAATCGAATGAGTATAATGAATCGATTTATTCGAATGAATGGTTTAAGAATCGATTTTACGGATTTAAATGAGTAGAAATAATTTCAAAAAGATGAATCGAATGAAAGGAACAATTTCAAAGAATGATTCGAATTGATCGAAGAAATAGAATGTTAATCTATCGGTTCTAAAGAATTATTGTAATTCGAATAAATCTAATAAATAATTGAATAATTATTATTATTATTTATATAATTCATGACGAGAATTGATTGGATTGAAACAATCGATTCTAATGAATTGTTCGAGTAAATCGAATGGATCAACTGAATCAAATTATTCGACTGAACGGAAAGAATCGAACCATTTCACTGATTTGAATGGTTGGAATAAGATTAGAATATTTCCAAAAGAAAAAAATTTATTCAAATTTTCCAATTAAAGTTACAGAATTCAACATTACAATCATCAAATGATTCATTGGAATCATCATCATCATTTGTATCGCATGAATCGACTAATTCGAATGATTTTAATCAATTTGTGATACGACTAATCGATAGGAAAGAATAATTTGAAAGAATAAAACTATTCGAGTTAAATTAATTGAATCACACGGATGAACCTGAGACTATTTGATGATTCGGAGGTATTGAATAATTCAAATCATTCTCAAAGGATTCGAATAAATCGATTCCAGTAAATGAAAAGTATGTAATAAAGCGAACGTTAAAATGATTTTAAAAATAGATTGATTCGAAAGATTCGGAAGAAAGGAGTGACACGATTAAAGCCTTGAAGTAATTGAACTCCTCCTGATGAGGTCCTCGTCATCACATAAATGTATTACAGTAGTATTTATTATAGGAGTAGTATTATTTGTGGAATTATTCATAGTGAAACGATATCAATCAAAGATATAAGCTGTCGGATGATTCAAACAAACGAGCCGCTTACAAAACGTGCAATGTATATCTATTTCAAACAGGCGTCAGAACTCTGCTTCATTAGTGTCTTAAGCAACGATGGCCTACATATAGAACTGCGTGTTTGCCATCGTAGAAGCGGTAAATAAATATTTATTTATCGCGTTGTCCGATTCCACTGATGACGAACGCAAAGTAAGGTCTGCCTGCTGGTGATAGTCCTTCACCGAAGAAGGAAGAGCTAGTGAGAAATAATAAATAGAAGCAAACGACGACATCAAGCCCTCGAAAGGTGGGGGCGGAAAATGAGGGTACTTATAACGAGGAGTTGTTGCGAATAAAAGATGTCCGCGTGATTAATGAAGTACATTAATTCTTTCAGTCGTATGGGTGAGTGATTGGGGTGAAGGGGTTTCGGTGGTGGGTGGGGGAATAAAACGTAGTTGCGAGAAATAATTAAAGTCATTTCCAAAGCGGCACATTTCGAGATTATTGCAGTTAAAGATCCCCTTGATTCTTCGTCTCCATCTCCACGGGCGCTCTGCTGAATAAAAAAGTCGAGGACATTTTATTTAAAATTCGCTGAACAACGCGAACTAAATGTGGAGTAACGATAAGTGTGATTTGCGCGGCCCATTTTTTCGAAATTATCCTTGTATAACGTGGAAAAAATTAGCACCCATTTATCCCATTAGAGAAATGGCGTGGATTTAAATAAGGGATGCGTGAAGTGCCATTGATTTTCTTTATTTGCTCTGGTACTCTTTTATTTAAAAAAAGTAATTTTAAGAAGACGAAAATTACGTTTAAGTCGTCTCTATTTTTTGGTCAAATAACCAGGTTTCGAGGGTACTGTAGAAAGCACACGATTATAATAAATAAACAGAAGCGAGTCCTTCTCTTTCTTGGTTTGGACGTAAGTCTAACCCCCTTCGTCTAGGTAGTGTCTTTCCGCCAGGCGCAATGAGAAGTTTTGAAATATCGCAGCTTTACGAGGAGCTTTTGAACCTCGCTTCCCTTTCCTCTCAATGACTCGGATAAAATCTCAAAAAGCGACCTGGGGCTTCCTATATTACAGTCGATGAAATATGGGACAAGTCGACTAAAAAATGAAAGTAAAATCGATGGCTCGGTGATTGGCGGCGCACAAATAAGAAACGTCGAAATATATAAAGGGGTGCAGCAGCATGCACCTAGACGTCGTCGACAGCCTGGGGCAAGTTGGGAAGTCCGGGAGCTGTCGGGGGGTGTGGGGGGGGGGGGGGGTATACACATACACGGCTGCTCATAAACACGTCGTCTACCGGATGCTGATGCGGTTCACGAGGAAGTTACAAATGTCCCCTCGCCGACCAAGTCTTGCGAGATGCAGCTCGTTATTGCCGCCAGTTTGTTACGCTGATTTGCGAGTAAATTACAGTGATAAGCTTGCAGTATTTTGAAAAATAGTGTACATTTTCATCTACTACCCATACATTTGTTGGTTTTTACAATCATTCATACGAGTTTCTTGACCGATTGTAGGCTCTCCATTAGTCGTTAAATCATTATTTCATCATTATTAATGTTTGTGTTAGTAACGAACGCCAATTATACATGAGTTCGATTAAATTAAATCAAACAATTCAATCGATTCTGTCTAAATCATTTGGTGCCAATGGGTCTCGCGTTTCATCGGAATCATTCGATTATTCATTAAAATGATTGAATTCTTCAGTGGAATCCTTCGTTCCAGTCATTGTTCTTTGAGATCATTCGTTTCATTTAATCGATTCATTTAGTCGATATTAAGATACTTAAATCATTCAATCCGTTCGAAATCAATTGATGCAATTGGATCCTGCGATTCATTGGAATCGAATGATTCCAATGAAATCGTATCGTTGATGTAATTTGATTCTTCAATGGAATCATTCGTTTCTTTATTGGAGTCCTTGCTAACTTCATTGAAATCTTTCAATTCTTCTTAGAAATATTTGGCACTTAAAAATTTAATTTTGCCATGAAAATCCTTGTCACTCTATCGGAATCATTCAATTCTTAAATGAAATCATTTAATTTTTCATTAGGATCACTTAATTCTTTCTTAGAATCTTTGGTTTATTATTGGAATTATTCTATTCTTCCTAGGAATAATGCAATTCTTAAAATCATTGGAATCATTTCATTCTTGGAATAGTTCGTTTCATTTAATTTATTCAATTGATTCGCTTGGTATATTTGAATCATTCAATCCTTTCGAATCAACGAATTATATCAACGGATTAATTAATAGTTGGATCACTCGAGTCACGTAAATCCTTTGATTCTCATGAAGAATCATTCAGTTTCGAAACCTTGGTATTTCATGGTACCAATCAATTTTTCATAGTAGGAATCTTTGATGCTTGAATGACAGAATTAGACTTTTCGCTGAAATCATTGAAACTTGCATCAGAATCCATGATGCTTTATTGGAATCATTTGCTTCTTCCGTGGGATCATTTAATTCTTTACTGGAATCATTCAATTCTTTATGGGAATCATTCAATTCTTTATTGGAATCTTTGGTAC
The DNA here is from genome assembly GCA_030522945.1 of Trichopria nigra. Lineage (NCBI taxonomy): Eukaryota > Metazoa > Arthropoda > Insecta > Hymenoptera > Diapriidae > Trichopria > Trichopria nigra. The sequence goes on from JAPYZR010002214.1 coordinate 32,398, forward strand.
TTCATTAAAGGAATTCAATTATTCATTTGGATCATTGAGTTTTTCATTAGAATCATTGAGTTTTTCATTAGAATCATTGATACTCTGTCGGAATCATTCAATTTTTTATTAGAATCTTTGGTCCATTTTTGGTATTATTCAATTCTTCGAAAGAATAATTTAATTCTTTATGACAACATTTATTCCACCATTAGAATCATTGGAATCATTGGATTCTTCTTTGGAATACTTCATTTCATTCGCAAAGTTTTAATCATTTGATTTTCTTAATGCATTTGAATCAATTGATTTCGTTGAAATCATACAATTTTTCATACGAATCTTTGATGCTTCTTCATTGATAGAATTCGAATTTATATTCGGATCATTCAAATTTTCATTACAATCCAAGATTCTCCATTGGAATCATACGATTCTTCGTGTGAATCTTTCAATTCTTCGTTAGAATCTCGATACTTTTTTCGTTTTATTGGATTTAGTCTACAATACCTAACCTAACCTATTCATTTTTGTCGATAAATAAGAATTACTGGACTCGTTCGAATCATCTGAATCAGTCGGATTAGAATCGGAATTTGACTTTAATGGATACACTTAAATTGTCGAAGTTTTTCAATTATTAAAACTAACACTTACTTTACGAATGATTAAACGTCACGAGTGAATACGACAAAATGGTTAATGAATAAACAAGCAAAAAAATATGAGCGCTGCCAACTTTGAAAAATAGGATCCAGTTGCGTTTAGTAAATTCGCACAAGGATAAGAAACGGAGAGCCATGTTCAAAGGCTCGTATAAAGCTGCGATATTTCAAAACTTCTCTTCACGTGTGAGGAAACGAGGATACGAATCCCGTGGACGAGGAAGTGACGTTCCCAAAGCGGGGTGGAGAAATCGATGAATGAGTAGAGCACCTTGGGCTTTTACCGAAAGAAGACGGTGATTTATACTGATTTACTCGAAAGACACTCGAGTTCTCGCGAGGTCTGAATAAAGCAACGACCCCCAGCTTTCGGGAAAACAAGATTTGAAAAATCGCCCTCTGTCCGCCAGGGTATTTCTGAAAATATCGATGTCGCCATTATTTACTGCCACGGACCAGTCGCGACCTATCTCCGACAAACTTGTACCCAAAATCTTTCACGTTAAAAATTGCACATGGTCGTTTCCTTTTATTTACAAAAATTACTTTTTAAATGAATAAATCGTAATTAAAAGAAAACTACATATATATTTTTTTTTTTGTTTTATGTCAACAGGCGCTACAGCACCGGTACGGCACCTATCGCTGAAGGACCTTCTGCCAGATACGGTCGGGTACATGACCTACGAGGGCAGCACGACGCATCCAGGCTGTTGGGAAACGGCGGTGTGGCTGATAGTCAACAAACCCATCTATATCACCCCACACGAGGTGGACATTTTAATCTTACCGTTTAATCCCGTTTTCATCCCAAATTGACTTTTTTCCCCACTTTGTATATACCTCCGGATTGTCGCTGTTTTCTATATGTATAGTAGGCGGCTTTCCAAATCTAACGGCTTCCCGTCCCGTGTCCTGTAATAAACTGCTGATTGCACATTCGTTATAGAATTCAATTTAATTTCGGGTCGACCCGAACCAAATAAAAAATACTACTAGAGTCGCTTTTACGAATCTTCCGAGCGGCAATTTTCTTCGATATATAAGCGTAACGTTAAGAATAAATACAAAAAGAATGATACGCCATTTTGAATTTGAGAAAACCCTATACACTAATGATTTCTACATTCACACTTTGTAAAAAAACTTCTTGATCTCGAATAAATTTTTTTTTTGTACGATTAATTTTTTTGTTTTGTTTTTTGTTTTTATTGGTATTTTTATGTTATTGTTGGATTCCACGGTCGAAGCGCCAATTAAGATTTACGAAATGTTACCAGATATACGCCCTGCGGAAACTGATGCAAGGACCTGACGCCACGCCTAAAGCGCCGCTTGGGAATAACTCCAGGCCTTTGCAAGGTCTTCATCACAGGACCATCCGGACAAACATTGATTTTCGCAAGGTATATTACGTCACCGTTAATAGCTGCCCTTCGTGATATAGTCTCCGATTATGATTCATGTTGTTCCATTTATTATTGATAAATGATGATTATTTGTCAATGCTAGAGCTAACACTAAAACATTACATTTATTCTCTTTTTTCAGTTTTTTGTTTGTTTAATTTTTTAATAAATAAATGTATAATAAATATATTTTTATTTAGTAAATCTTCGAATTTTGTTATCACACTTTGTTTCGATTTATTCGCAACTTTTCATTCGTTTTTGATTTCATACAAATATTCCGTTTAATCGATTCTTTCAAATCACGATTCTTTATACATAATTATTGTAAAAATTAAATATATTTAATATATATATTTTTTCCCTTGGGATAAATTGTCAATAATAGTATAAATGATTCGTTATAATGAATCTTCCATGGTCCAAGTCATTAAAAAATTATATTTTATAAAATAAATATTCTAAAACAAGTCATAAATAAATTAAATTTTCGTCCGACGTTTCGATAGACTAGGCTATCCTCTTCAGGGACAATTGCACGGCATAAAGCATATATTGTACATTAACTTGTCTTCATATACTTTTTCTCACTGTAGAAGTGCATAACTGTGTGTGTTTATGTTTACTATATTTAGTCCTTGTGTTGATGTGTATCAGTGAGAGGCGAATGGACTTTGACTAAATAGTGATTAATAATATTCTGTTTAATTCTGTTTAATATGTTATTTAAACAGAATTTTCAATTTACGTTAGTTATACTTTCTTTTTTATATTTTTTAGCATATTTTTGTATTTTGTATTTAAAAATTGTGAATCTTCTTTAATATTAATACTATTGTCTTGTAACACAATATGTGTCATTTGTTCTGAAATTAAACGGTTGTAATAATTGCTTTCTTTATCTATCATTTTTGTATTTTGACATTGAAAAGTGTGGCCAGTATTCTTTATGTGTTCTGTTTTAACCCATTAAGGACCAACAGGACGCAAAATGTACCACAACTTTGCGGCTCTCACTTTGTATGAAAAAAATAGTTTAAACATTTTTCAAAAACCATTTCCGACGTAAAAATGATCCCTCTTTCAGATTCCGAAGCCCAAATTTGGTTATTGTTCACTCAAAAAAAGTTAC